>SNQJ01S0239839.1:0-13581 GCA_010110895.2 Picea sitchensis
AAGGGTAATGCTCTGAAAAAATATTATAAAATGTTTGACATGGCCATTTACAAACCGTCATGTTTAATCCCTAAAACTATTATTGCATCTTCCCAAAACTTTCTTTTTTCATGTTGCACCAAGTTTAAAGTTTGCACATTGCTTAGAAACGATGCTTGCCACATGTCACATGTCACAAGACTTTAAAAGTTTCATATATCATGTCACAAGATTTTGGAAGTTGCATATTTCATATTCAAGGTCTATTTGTTTCCTAGACTCCATAGCCCAAGCACAAGGCACTAGGTCTTGCTTGCATTCTCACGCCTTGAATCAAGGAGTATTGAATCAATATATACCAAGTCTTATAAGAGAAGCTGAAATTATCATTAAGTGTATAACAAAATTACATTCATGGATATATACAAACCATAGAAATAGCCTTGTGTATATTATCAGATGAAAAAGTACCCATAATTTCAATGCATTATATGCATCATTACATGTTCAGCTATATAATGTACATCTAACTATCTTATAAAATTATTACATGACATCATGAATTTCTTTTAGTCTTCTTTTGTGCTTTCTAGGTCTTAAGTAATTCATCCATCTCCATATCTTCGTTTACTGGGTGCTCTTCAGTAGCTGATGTTGTTTCAGTCCTTTCACACTGAGTACGTTTGGTCTCGTACCCACAGCGTGGATGCTGTTGTGAGGGGGCATCACCTACAAAAATAAAAAATATTAAATTTATATGGCCAATTTTTAAATATCATTGAAGTAATTCATTAATATTAAAAAAAAAACTCTACAATGTAATTATTTACTTGGTCCTCTAGTCGACACCATTGGAATGGTTGTCAGCCTATTCACCTGATATTTAGGTCGAGGAGGATCAACTATGACATTCTCTACCATTGCAACGTCAAAATTTATAAGTACAAAATTATTAAGTATATGATTAATATATAGACATTTTACCGTCGTGGGCCTCAATCATAGGAACATCTTGGGGCTGCACCTCACTGGGATGGGGTTGTTGGGGAGAACCATGATCCTTTGGATACGTTGCACTATCAACGCTCTGTTGTCCAGTACTAATGGTTTTGTGATAGTTTTGCTCCCCTGATTAAAACAAATTAAGACATTAAATTATGGACGATATCAAACATTTACATATTTTATAAGTAATGAAAGGTTAATGTGGACTAATTTTTATTTACCTTATCCCACAAATTGGATATTGGGGTCTACCCCATGCTTTTCCTACAATCAACCACAACTTTATAGCTGTACTTGTAACCAAGTTGGAGGTCTTTCTCTGTGGTTTCAGTTCCGAAGTCGTCGCCTTGCATTACATAAGGGTATGTTTTTTTAATGTTTTTGGTTGCAATTACCTGACAGTTATAAGGTGATACAAATACTATTCTTAATATGTTTGGGTACTTACGATTCGTGACTGTAACCTCAAGTAGCCGCCCTGGCCTAGCTTGTGTTGGCCATGTTTGGAAATCCTTGCTTTGGTTTCCTTCGAAGTTTCAGGCAACCTATCATCAAAATTTTCAAGTATGTTATATATAACCACACTTTTATTTAGATCTAAAGAAAAATAAAGCAGGTATTGAAATCAAAATATTGTGATTTACCTTGGTGTACTAGTTATTTGTTCTCCTGATTTTTTCAAAATCTTCTCTTTTACATCATCAATGATTTCCTTCCACTCCCTCTTTGGAATTGAGGGAGGATGCTCATATCTAGGATTTCCTGCCAAGCTTCATCTATAAACATCTTGAGTATATTTTAAATATTCACCCGCTACAGAGGTGACGACTTTTTTATTGAACGTGTCTACTCCAAAGAGGCGTTCAAGATAATCCATAAGCTCCTTTTTGAGGTTGGAATTCTGGCAATTCCACCTCACGCGTAAGGTTTCCCCAAAAATCATCAAGGCCTTTCTCTCTAGGTACCTATAAAAAAGGTCATTTCCTACACACAAAAAGATATGATCATTAATTTAAAATTAATAATCTATATGATTTCTATATGAGAAGGACAACATTAAACGATTAAAATATGAATTAAAACTACCTTGGAGTCTTGATTGTTTTAATGGAAGTCCATTATCGTCTACCAAAATTGTGCATGGAAGGGTCCTCATGATTTTCACACATCTAGCTCCAGGAAATGAAACCATATCAACCACATCACCATGAGCCTCATCTATGCCACCATATCTAGAATCTGATCGAGGTGTGGATGTCTAGTGGTGCGTTTCATGGCTCCTATCTAAATTAGGTGTGGAATATGGAGAAGTAAATAGTACTCTAGAAACTGTATGACCGCTCGCATCAGGACTCTGTAGCATCTCTATAGCTCCACTACTACCAACACCAGGCTGAATAGGCTCCAAAACTGTCTTTATAAAAAAAAAAAAAAAATCGTGAGATAATGCAAAAGTTAAAGAACAAAGTATCATAATTGAACATATGAGTACATTAAAAAAAAAACTGTAAATTATGGTTATTACCTTATATGTGTTAAGTTGTGACATAAGGAGCTTGATATTTTCTTTGACATTGGGAGTTTGATTTGGACAATCTAAGAAGTTACCAAGTTCCTTGTTCGCTTTAATGATTTTTTTTTTATTAAGACCATCGGATCAGTGGAATCATAATCAACATGGCCTGTGTACTACATATAATTTCAAAAAAAAATATGTTATTTCAATAAAATTATATAAGAAAATAATAAAAATAATGTAAAATGAAAGTGGAAAATGATAATCATTTACATGTTTGATGCAGGAGCATCGCCAGCAACAAGCGAGTGTGGAGGCGGAAAACAGCTGGAAAGCACAACATGCATTTTTTGTGTTTGGAATGTTTTCGAAATATTAACGTAATAGCTAGAAGGTGTACCTTGCATTTATATTTTGGAGAATGTAAACAGATCATGAGCGATTTGCTCTCATCTGTCGATGTAAAAGGCATTTATGCCTAGTTAATGAAAGTAGGTAGGTTTAAATTCAAGATTAGACAGTTTAGGAGCATAGGAGGGAAAACCGACTATAGACACCCTCATCCTGGTATTGTTGTATCAATTAGAGCATTGTATCATTAGCATAGAGCATAGAGAAGAGGAGAGTTGTAGCAGAGAGTTGTAGACAAGATCCCATGTACAAAAGTTCTAAATTAATATATGAAGTTTTGATTCAGATTCATGGTGTTATGATGCTTTCTGTGTATACATACTGAATGGTATGCTTATGGTTGTTTATTCTCTCTATTATGCATTTTCTTTAATATTGTGTGAATGTATGATTTCATGTTGAATGTTTAAAGTCCGAGAGAGAGAGGAAATGAATTTCAATTATTTCTCATCCTAAGTGAGAAGTTCCTGCAAGGAGTGTAGTGAAACGTCTGCAAGGAGTGAATTGACAAAGACTCAGAGTTTATCTTTGAAAGCTCAGGCGAGATACTGTTGTTCTCATTCTCGCAGAAGTGCAGGTGAAGAACAGAAGCCGTGCAAGGTGTGCGCAGGTTGGTTGAAAGCTCAGAATGTATCAACTAAGGGGTGAATTGAAGGACTGTTGTTGCAGGAGAGTGTATAGAGTTGAGAACTCAAATACTTAAAAGTATTTGAGGGATTTACACAAGGAGTGTGTGTAGGAGTCTTTTCGAAGGATCGAAATTGCAAAGAAAGATCAGAAGGGGTAGCACGTTGAAGTGTTCAAAGGAGGACAAGGTCGAACTAATTCGAAGGGAGACAAGGGTCAAAGTCATCTAGCAGAAGTTAAGTTCCAATGGAAGAACCTTGGTTTATTTCGTAGGAGTTATCAAGGAGAAACGAGTGGTTGAAATTCTCTGTGGGGAATTCCCAAAATCACGAGGACTGTAGGATCCAGGGAAGTTGCAGGGTGGTTAGAGGCAGACAAGCTTTCCACTCTAGGATCCAGAATTAACGTAGACCATTGATCATGATTTACACTAGCCGTCAGATCATTTTGACATTTTGGGGATCCTAATGACGAGGAGTCGAGCGTAGTGGAACGAAAGTCCCGAAGTCGCGAATTGCGATAGGAATTGGCATGGAGTTTCGGGATTTCGACACTTCGGGTGTCGGGAGACGGAGGAGACAACACTTTGGGAGTGAGAGTCTAAAAAACTGGAAGAGTGACAGGTGGCATACTTGTTTGCAGGTGGAGTCAAACCTTGTTGACCGTTTCGGGGTTTGGAGGTCGAAGGATTAGGGGGCCTTGCATCTGGATTCGCGAAATCGCGAAGTCTGAAAACCCGATGAAGTGAGAAGATGTTGGGAAGCCAACCTTTTCTAAGTGCATTGGAATTCAACAATTCGGGTTTCGGAGGTTGTAGAGATAGGAACCCTTGACAACAGGGATTGCAAAATCATGAAACCCGAAGTCCCGAAGTTGCGAAGGACGTGATCTTATTTCGGGTAAGGTGATTTGGGTTGATGCTTCGTGTTTGATCACGTGGGCACACCCATAAGGACCTATGGATACACTGTTGTGTGTGAAGGGTATTTCTCAAGGGGAACCCAAAGAGTGAATTGGACTCAAAGGGAATATTTAGAACGATCCTGCGCGGACCTTGGACCTGAGTATTTGGGGGTCTGCACCAAGTGTGGTATCAGAGAACAAAAAAATTTCTTTATTTTCTGTAGCAGAGGAAGGAAGAATATTTCTCAGCCATGCCGCCTAGAAGGAGAGAGAGGTCAATGCCTGATACAGTAGTGGAAAGGGAAATGTGTGAACTACATGCTAGGCTTGATGCCATGGAGACAACACAGAGGCAGATAGTCAACGCTGGGGATATCAGTGAGGCTGACAGTGAGAATGAAGTTGTACACAAAGGGGAAGAAGTCACAGTTGAATATGTAGCAGATGAATGCCTATTTAGGGATATTGCAAGGATAGGTGCGAGGGAAAAAATGGAGATTCCCGTGTATGAGGGGAACCTGGATGTTGAAGAGCTTCTAGACTGGATTAGATCTTTGGATAAGTACTTTGACTATGAGGATGTTGAGGAAGACAAGAAGGTCAAACATGTTGTCACAAGACTAAAAGGGCATGTAGCATTATGGTGGGATGAACTGTAGGCTGACAGATGCTGCAAAGGCAAGCATAAAATCAAGAGTTGGGATATAATGGTTGCAAAAATGAAGGCAAAATTCATACCCAAAGATTATCAAATCACTATGTTTCGGACAATGCAGAATTTGAGACAGAAGTTGATGACAGTGAAAGAGTACACTGAAGAATTCTACAAACTAAACATCAAAGCTGGTCATTGGGAAAGCGATGATGAAAAGGTTGCCAGGTACATGAATGGTCTGAGATATGGCATCCAAGATGATATGAGCATGATGATCATTCGAAATGTAAAGATGCTTATCAGATGGCTCTGAAAGATGAAGAGAAGTTGAGCAGAAAGCAAGGTCAAAGAGGTCGAGGCAGAAGTCAAGCCAAAGGAAAAAAAAATTCCCAAGACAGGAATCAGAAACCTAAAGAAGATTGGAAGAAACCTCAAACTCAAACTAAGAGAGGTGGAAGCTCACAAAGAGGACAGTATGTTGATAGGAATACTTTTCCTCGAACTAGAGGAAGAGGAAGAGGAAGAGGTGGAGAAATAAAATTCTTTACCTGTGGAAAAAATGGACACAAATCCTATGAATGTCCAGATAGAAATAAAGAAGGAGGTGAAACTCACATTGCCGAAGAACAAGGAAGGAATGTTGAGGCAGAAGATGTTGAGGGAAGAAGATCATTGATGACAAGGAAAGTTCTCTTGAAGCCAGAGAAAGAGGCAGAGAACCCAGCCCAAGGGAATAGACTTTTTCGGACCTCTTGCAAGACCAAAGACAGGGTATGCAAAGTCAACATGGACAGTGGTAGCACAGACAATCTCATTTCTACAGAGATGGTAGAGAAGCTGGAGATGGAGAATATTGAACATCCAAGCCCATACAGAGTTTCGTGGCTACAGAAAGGACATCAGGTAAATGTCACTAAACAATGTTTAGTTGAATTTAAAATAGGCGGACATAAGGATGAAATATTATGTGATGTCATTCCCATGGATATTTGTCATCTATTGTTGGGTAGACCATGGAAATATGACAGAAATGTGATTCATGATGGGAGAAAGAACACATACACCCTGGAGAAGAATGGGAGAACTCATATGTTGTTGAGGATTAGGGATAAAGAAGTGAAACCAAAGGTGAGCAACATTGTACTTCTCATGAGTGGGAAGGAACTTCTTAAGGAGCTTAAGAAGAAGGAAGATACACAATTCATTATGGTCAAGAAGCCTAGAATTGTTTTAACTAGTACAAGAGTGGATGATTTACCAGAGGAAATCCAGAAGTTGTTGGAAGAGTTTGTTGATATAGTAGTGGACGAACTACCTCGTTCGTTGCTACTGATCAGAAGTATAAGTCATCACATCGATCTTATACCTGGAGCTAGTTTACCAAACAAAGAAGCGTACATATTGACATCGCAGGAGAATGAAGAGGTCAGGAGACAAGTCCAAGACTTAATTGACAAAGGGTTGATTAAAGAAAGCTTGAGTCCATGCGTTGTTCCAACAATGCTCAGCCCAAAGAAATATGGAGGTTGGAGAATGTGTACAGACTCGAGGGAAATCAACAAGATTACCATCAGATATAGATTTCCATTGCCAAGGATGGATGATTTGATGGATTTCTTGAGTGGAGAAAAGTTTTTTTCAAAGATTGATTTGAAAAGAGGATATCATCAAATTCGTATGAGAGAAGGTGATGAATGGAAGACAACCTTCAAGACAAATGAAGGGTTGTATGAATGGCTTGTTATGCCATTTGGCTTAGCAAATGCACCTAGTACTTTCGTGAGGTTGATGAACGAAGTTCTGAAGGAGTTTATCGGGAAATTCATCATCGTATATCTTGACGATATATTGATTTTCATCAAGACGGAAACAGAACACTTGAAGCATTTGGCTACAGTGATGAAGAGATTACAACAAGAGAAGTTGCTGATAAATATGAAGAAATCATCACTCATGAGGACATAGCTCATTTATTTGGGGTTTGTTATCTCTGCAAATAAGTTGAAAATGGATCCAGATAAAGTGGAGGTGATTAAGAATTGGCCATCGCCGAAAATTGTATTTGAAGTTCGAAGCTTCCATGGTTTAGCTAGTTTCTACAGGAAATTCATCCAAAATTTCAGTGGGATTAGCACACCGATGATGGATACGGTGAAGAAAAGGCACAAAGATTTTCACTGGATAGAGGAAATAGAGAAGAGTTTCAACTTACTGAAGAAAAAGATTACTGAACAACCAATTCTGGTGTTGCCAGATTTTAGTAAGACGTTTCAGGTCAAGTGTGACGCTAGTGGGTTTGAAATAGGAGCGGTCTTGAGCCAAGATGACAGAACGATTGCATACTTCAGTGAGAAACTGAATGAGGTGAAGGTTAAGTACTCAACGTATGAAAAGGAATTTTATGCAGTCATACGAGCACTGAAGAAATGGAGGAATTATTTGGTTCCTAAAGATTTTGTTTTGTACAACGATAATCATGCCTTACAATTCGTGACTCAATAGGAGAAGTTGAACCAGAAGCATGCTAAATGGGTTGAATACATGCAGAATTTTACTTTTGTAATTAAGCATATTTCTGGAACTGCTAACAAAGTTGTTGATTCTTTAAGAAGGAAATGTTTGCTTATGCAGGAATTTTGAGTCAAAACATTGGGTTTTGTTAACCTTAAGGACATCTACAGAGATGATCCAGATTTTAAAGAGGCATATGAGGCGTCTGAGAATCCAATTCTCAGGGACAGAAGCCAGTGGACCGAATATATGATCCAAGATGGATTATTATTCAGAGGCAATCAATTGTGTATTCCAAAATGCTCCATGAGGGAGAATGTGTTGAAAGAAAAACATAGTGGAGGATTGGCCAGACACTTCAGTCATGATAAGACGTTCTCAAAGTTGAATGGATTGTATTTTTTTCCATGAATGAGGACAGATGTTAAGAAATTTGTGGACAGATGTAGAATTTGTCAGCACACAAAGGGAAAAAGGCAGAACATAGGGTTATACCAGCCATTACCCATACCAGAGAGGTTGTTGGATGCAGTGAGCATGGATTTCATATTGGGACTGCCAAGAACACAAAGAGGATTTGATTCAATCTTTGTGGTGGTAGATATATTTTCCAAGATGGCACATTTTATACCATGTCAGAAAACCAGTGACGCAACTCATATTGTGAACCTTTTTTTCAAAGAAGTTGTCAGACTTCATGGCTTACCAAGGAGTATTGTTTCAAATCGAGACACCAAGTTCGTGGGACATTTTTGGAGGACTTTATGGAAGAATCTAGGGACAAGTTTGTCATTTAGCTCAGTGTATCATCCTCAGATGGATGGGTAGACAAAAGTTGTGAATATAAGCTTGGGAGATTTATTGAGGAGCCTAGTGACTGAACACCAAAGTCAGTGGGATCACATTCTGCCACAGGAAGAATTTGCTTATAATGATTCAATCAACAGAAGCACAGGGTAGAGTCCATTCCAAATTGTGTATGGAATGAAGCCAAGGGGAGTTTCTGAATTGAAGGATGTGAAACAAGCTGAATTCAGAAGTGATAGTGCAGAGGACTTTGCAGAAGCAATGAAGGAGCTTCACAGCAGAGTCAAGGAGCGATTGCAAAATTCGAGTCAAGAGTATAAACGCAGAGCATATCAACACATGAAAGAACTTCAATTTGAATTTGGTGATCTGATTCTTGCACATTTGAGGAAAGAAAGGTTCCCAAGGGGAACATATAACAAACTGAAAATGAAGAAGATTGGACCATGCAAGGTTGTAAAGAAATTTGGGGCAAACACATATGAGATTGAATTACCCGATGGGATCAAAATTTCACCGATATTCAACATCTCAGATTTGTACCCTTACAAAGCTGAAGAAGTAGGAGCAGACAGAGGTTCAGTGGACTAAACAAATGCCTGTAGCTGAAAATCCATAGATGGAAAGTATACTTGACAAGAGAATTAGCAAGAGGACCAGGAGAAAAGAGTATTTTGAATACTTGGTCAAATGGAAGGGACATCCAGTTGAAGATGCCATCTTGGAAAATGAAGCAGAAATTCAGAAGCATGGACAGACCATGCAAGAGCTCATGAACAAGAGTCCATGAAAATTTTCAAGCGAGGGAGTATGATGCAGGAGCATCGCCAGCAACAAGCGAGTGCAGAGGCAGAAGACAGTTGGAAATCACAACACACATTTTTCGCGTTTGGAATGTTTTTGAAATATTAATGTAATAGCTAGAAGGCGTACCTTGCATTTATATTTTGGAGGATGTAAACAAATCATGAGCGATTTCCTCTCATATGTCGATGTAAAAGGCATTTATGCCCAGTTAATGAAAGTAGGTGGATTTAATATCAAGATTAGACAATTTAGGAGCATTGGAAGGAAAACCGACTATAGACACCCTCATCCTTGTATTGTTGTATCAATCATAGCATTGTATCATTAGCATAGAGCATAGAGAAGAGGAGAGTTGTAGCAGAGAGTTGTAGACAAGAACCCATGTACAAAAGTTCTGAATTAATATATGAAGTTTTGATTCAAATTCATGGTGTTATGATGCTTTCTGTGTATACATGCTGAATGGTATGCTTATGGTTGTTTATTCTCTCTATTATGCATTTGCTTTAATATTGTGTGAATGTATGATTTCATATTGAATGTTTGAAGTCCGAGAGAGAGAGGAAATGAGTTTCAATTGTTTCTCATATTGAGTGAGAAGTTCTTGCAAGGAGTGCAGTGAAACGTCTGGAAGGAGTGTGTTGACAAAGACTCATAGTTTATCTCTGAAAGCTCAAGAGAGATACTATTGTTCTCATTCTCGCAGAAGTGCAGGTGAAGCACATAAGCTGTGCAAGGTGTGCGCAGGCTGGTTGAAAGCTCAAAACTTATAAACTAAGGGGTGAATTGAAGGTCTATTGTTTTAGGAGAGTGCACAGAGTTGTGAACTCAAATACTTAAAAGTATTTGAGGGATTTCCACAAGGAGAGCGTGCAGGAGTCTTTTTGAAGGCTCGAAATTGCAAAGAAAGCTTAGAAGGGGTAGCATGTTGAAGTGTTCAAAGGAGGACAAGGTAGAACTACTTCGAAGGGAGACAAGGGTCGAAGTCATCCAACATAAGTTAAGTTCCATTGGAAGAACCTTGGTTTATTTCATAGGAGTTATCAAGGAGCAACGAGCAGTTGAAATTCTCAATGGGGAATTCCCAAAATCACGAGGACCGTAGGATCTAGGGAAGTTGCAGGGTGGTTAGAGGCAAGCCAGATTTCCACTCTAGGATCCAGAATTAACACAGACCATTGATCTTGATTTGAACCAGCTGTCAGATCATTTCGACATTTCGGGGATCCTAACGACGAGGAGTCGAGCACAGTGGAACAAAAGTCCCGAAGTCGCGAATTGCGATAGGAATTGACATGGAGTTTCTAAATTTCAGCACTTCGGGTGTCAAGAGACAGAGGAGACAACTCTTTGGGAGTGAGAGTACCGAAAACTGAAAGAGTGACAGGTGGCATACTTGTTTCCAGGTGGAGTCAAACCTTGTTGACCGTTTCGGGGTTCGGAGGTTGAAGGATTAGGGGGCCTTGCATCTGGATTTGCAAAATTGTGAAGTCTGAAAACCCGATGAAGTGAGAATTTGTTGGGAATCCAACCTTTGCTGAGTGCATCAGAATTCGGCAATTCAGGTTTCGGAGGTTGTAGAGATAGGAACCCTCAACAACAAGGATCACGAAATCATGAAACCTGAAGTCCCAAAGTTGCGAAGGGCGCGATCCTATTTCGGGTAGGGAGATTTGGGTTGATGCTTCGTGTTTGATCACATGAGCACACCCATAAGGACCTGTGGATACACTGTTGTGTGTGAAGGGTATTTCCCAAGGGGAACCCAAAGAGTCAATTGGACTCAAAGGGAAGATTTATAACGATCCTACGCTGACCTTGGACCTAAGTGTTTGGGGGTCTGAACCAATGTTCTGTGGCTGGCCCTTTTCCACGATCATCCTGCCACATTATAATATAATTAGAACCCCCAAATATTTAAAAAATTGTTAATGATAACAAAAAAACAATGTTAAAGATAATTTTTACAACAATGTTAAAGATAATAAAAAAATATAATGCAATGAGTAGAGGTTTCTTAAAGAGGTGTTGCATAAGAACATGCACATTATTTTTCAATGTTTCTATTCGATTCAAATGGTAATCCACTAATAACTCTTCCCTGTGAGCTATCTTTTTTTATTGCGCATAATACTACCTGATTCTCTTCACGTCCCTCATATATGCAATTCGTTTGTTTGTTTGTTGTCCTCAGTCGTGTGTTGTTTATAAACCTTGCGATATTGTCGGAAGCTTTAGGCCTCCCATCAATATAGATAGTTGCTCCATTATTTTTATCCTTGTTTATTAGTTGTATATAATTTGAGGCAAGTGAATATCTCCGCATACTTCACATGTACCGGACTAGATGCATCCAATCATTATAATTGTAACACGGTCCGACATAGTCCATCAATTTAGTTACTGTATTGTATTTTACAATTATTCCATCCATGGAAAATAGCCCCAAGCCATGCAGGGAGGATGGTGCAATGTGATATGTCCTATTTTTGACAACGAAGTCAACATCTATAGGAGGTAGTTCCTTAGGTACCCATTGTTTCACTAGATTCTTATACTTGAGTGGAACCTCTATGTCTCATATGCTCTCATCACCATAAGAGCATGATCCTCCTTCGGCAAGAAAAACTTTCATGCCTCTACAAAAGTTTATTCTGACTTTTTCACCTTTGGTCCTTGTTTTCTTATCATATCTACTAGATGCCATCACATTTCCCTCTATTTGTCCTAAGCTTTCCTCATTTGATGAAGAAATATATGACATGTACTTATTTGGTTGTACCTTCAGTTGTGTGTGCACATGTTGTTAGTTAGTAGTCCATCATCATCCTAGTTCTAATTTCTGAACATTTTTTTCTATATTCAAAGTTCTAAATAATTTTTTTATATCTTTAGTTTTGGATGCACAATTACAATAGGGTGCAATTACCAATATTAGTGGTCAAACACCTAATTTAATGTGATATCCCTCTTGATTTTGGACATATTAAGGACATATTAATGTGATAACACTAAGGACATGATAAATTTATCATATGGATCTAAGAACAAAATAGTAGTAAGGTTGTTGTTTGTTGGATTTGTCCAAATTAGAATTATTATAAGAAATGTCCATTGAATATGAGGGTCAATGCTATGGAGTAAGAAATCCAACCATCAGTTGGTGTGCTGCAAATCTTGGGTGATTTAGTTGGCAATATGTCTAAGGAAAGACAAGAGTAGAACTATACAAATATTAGTTTTGTTCAAGACAAGAGGAACCTCACTTATTTTCGAGAAAAGGGAGAATGTTGGGAGAAAGAAGAGGAATATCACTTATTTTTGAGAAAAGGGACACAACAATCCCTATTGTAGGGGAAGGCTAGTATAAGAAGTAGAAATTACCAGATATAGGGGGGATAAAAGTAGTCTTTGACCACTAATTCCAGAATGGGATCATCCTTTTTAAGCAAGACAAGGACTAAAATATCTTCAAGGGAATTTTATATATTTCCATCAAGGACATGGACAATTTTGATGTGGACAATTTTGCATGGAGGCATTTCTCCCGGACCTCTTCATGAAAGATTGTGAATCTATGGTGCATGTACAAATATGTGAGATGTGGGTTTATGATAATATTTTGAATTTTCCAATAACATTCTCCATTGAACTTGTGTAAACCATTCCATTTGGTGTTTGTTGCACTAAGTGTAAAGAACAATGTTGGATAATTATAAGACGTAAGTTAGGTATGAGCCATTTGTTACCTCTTTATTACCTTTTATTTTAATTGTATCTATTTTTTGTATTGATCAAATGAGAAATTAACCCGAAACTGATGCCATTAGACACAAACTCAATCCTAAGGCCAACTAAGGAGAAAAAACAACACACGCTAATTAATATAGGAGTCAAGCATGCAAACAAACCTTCTCACAAAGAAGCACTAGTTGGTGATGGAATTCAACATCGCAAAATCGATGCACGAAGGGGATGAGTTTCGATGGGTGGGAAAGTTATGTTCACAACCTGCTTAACGAACTAACTCCCTGGTGCAAGTTACCTCACCGAGCAATGGGAAACCCTCCAAGGAGTCTGAGTGAATCTAGCCAACGTCGATCTCAGGTACAACACTACTTTCCCTGTGTTGTCACCTTGTGTAGGAAGTCTAAAATATTATGGCCTCTATGGTACTACCTACTATACCAAAGAAGAGGGGGGACAGTCGACAATCGACACCAATACCAACAAAGCAGGGTTGATTACTCTAAGGGCCCCAATGCGACCTTGTGATTGACCCTTGTGTTAGAAGGGCTTCCCAAAGTCAGTGATATAGCAACTGGATTTCACTCCCTAACTCAAGGCTTTATGTTTTTTT
>SNQJ01S0239840.1:0-13581 GCA_010110895.2 Picea sitchensis
AACACATGCTTACAATATTTGGTTGATTAATGCCTTGATTATTTGTAGGGGATATATATATTACAGTATATTAGAATATTACAATGTAATATGGTAATGCCATATTACAATGTAATATGGCATTACCATATTACATTGTAATATGGCATACAATATGGTATACCATATTACAATGTAATATGTTAATACCATATCTCATGTAATTTATTTATTTTTAAACTTAAATCCATCGTCGCAATATCAACGATAGTTCGTCGGAAACAAATTTAGTATTTTACCACAATCGTCGCTATAGTGACGAAAGTTCGTCGCAATTTGCCACGAATTTTCGTCGCACATACAACATCTGCATCGTAAGTTTGGTTTTGAGATATATTTTCGTCCATATTTCCACGGATTTTCGTCGCAAGTTGCGACGGTTTTGCATCGCACATTCAGCATCTACGTCGTAAGTTATTGGCTTGGCATACATTTTCGTCGCAATTGCAACGAATTTTCGTCGTAATTGTCACATTTCTTCGTTGTTATTGCAACGTAATTTCATCGTAATTGCGACGATGCATAGGGTTAATCGATCTTGAAGGTGGTAACACGTGGAGCACTTATTTCTTTGATGTTTCCACGCACACCTAGATCGTGGATATAGCAACGAAATTATTTCGATGAAAAAAAATCTCGGTTGTCATGGAAATTACGACGGATAAGTGTGGCAATATCAACGAAAAACCGTCGCAAATTTGGTCATATGTACTAGTGATATTTTCTTAATACTTCATTTCTTTATGTACAATAATATACTACTCAACTTCACATCTCACATTTTTTACTTAGACTACATTGAATAAAATAGTAGACATCAATCATGATGGCATGGGTCCCTTCACACAACAAATTGATCTCCTTCATCATCGATAGCATTAAACATTTACCATGTTCGTCATCCTAGAGCATGTGCTAATACCCAATTATTCTTTTTCGGATTTGATTCGGATCACCTGTGCCCCTTAATGACATTCGTTACTTTTTGGATTCATTTCCTATGTGAGAATCCTTGTCAATGCATCCTTGCAATTCATTCAGACTCTGTATCAACCAAATGTTAATTTTGAATATAGTCTTTTGGAGCCTTTATCAACCTTTCAATACATGCTCTGTATCTCTACACTTCCCTCTGCAACTCTTTATTGTTGGGTTGTTATATTCTTTGCAGTGAAATTCAAGTCGAGGTAGATCGATTGACGGTCTAAGTCAAGGTCGACTACATCGCCATCAGGTCAAATTCGAGGTGGATCGACAACAGGTCAAATTCAAGGTAGATTGACAACAAGTCCAAGGTTGAGGATGTTGACCAGGTAAATTCAAAGTTGAATATATCAACGACATGTAAACCAACAAGAGGTCGAAGTGTGGGCGTGAGACGACCGAATAGAGACTGAATGAAGGTCGAATGGTAGTTGACTGGTAAACCCGACTTGGAGGCGACTGTAACAGGATCTCAGGATTTGCATAATTTTTAGCCAATGATATGCACGGATCTATAACCATTTTTTGGGTGCCAATATTTAGGGTTTTTCCTGTTGTAAATCCTATAAAGAGGCATGTTGTAAAGCCTTAAAGGATAATGTGAGAATGTTAATGTTGTAATGCTAATACATGGTAAATCGTAGGTTATTGTTCATGTATATGTAAGTCGATTTGGCTACAGGGTTATTCTTGCATGTGCAAGAGGGTATGAATTTGATTGTGTCTTAGTTGTGGACCAAGGTTAGACATGTAACCTTTTATTCTAATTGAATAAGAAAAAAAGAGAGAATAACTCTCAAAGGAATGTTGGTTTTCTCGGTTAATGGTTTCCAGCGTAAAATCTTGGTGTACTTTGTGATTGCTTGTTTCATTTGCGTTCTTGATTAAATTTTTCTTCTCTTCTGCTAGGATTAGTGTGGAAGTTCTCCACATTTCCTAACATGTGGTATTAGAGATTAGGTTTTCCCTGACAAGTAAGTGTTCAGAGCAGTTCTATGCTTTGGTGAGTATATCAGATCTTGATTTGCCAATCTTGAATCTAAGAACTAAGCCCTAGGTATAGTAAGAGTCGTAAGTCATAAATTGTGTTAAAGATCATGGTAAATAATGGAGAGCAGTTCCAGAATAGAGATAGAAAAATTCAATGGCCATAATTTTGAGCTTTGGAAGATTAAAATGGAATATCTTCTTGTGGATCGAGAACAATGGATAGTGGTTTGTCTAGGTACCCATCCGACAGGCATGTCGACGGAAGAATGGGATAAAATCGAAAGAAAAGAAATAAGTACGATACATATTTGTCTTGTAGATTCGATGTTGTTGAATGTCTCGGGTGAATATTCATCCAAGAAATTGTGGGACAAGTTGTGAATCTTATACTAGTCGAAATCTCTAGTAAATAAGTTGTTCCTCAGAAAGAAACTATATCTTCTGAGGATGAGTGATGAGAGTTCAGTGACTGAGAATTTAAATGTGTTTAATAATGTGTTAAGTCAGTTATTTTCTATGGATATAAAGATCACTGATGAGGAGAAGTGTATCAGCCTATTATGTTATGTTCTAGACTCCTTAGATAGCTTAGTTGTGGATATTGGGATTAATACAACCACACTAGCGCTAGAGGATGTGGTTGCTTCTCTGCAGTCGGGAGAAATGAGAAGGAAGAACATGGAAGGATCAACCAAATATGCTCTCATAGTGAGAGGTCGACCGGTAGACAAAGATAAAGGCAAATTCTCTGCTAGAAATTTCAAGTTGAAGGGTAGATATAAATCCCTGGTTCAGTCAGCATGAAGTTGTTGGAAATGCAATAAATTTGGGTATTATAAAAAGGACTATAAGTCGAAGGAAACACAAGGCAGTTATGGATCCAATGAGAAGCAGTCGACCGAGAGAAAGACGACCTCAAAGAAGGGAGGTGATGTGTACCTAGTGTCAACCAGTACACAATCGGATCAAGATGTTTGGTTGATCAACTCAAGATAATCCTATCATATGACACCACATAAATAATGGTTATGTGAATATGAACAATATGATGGGGGTGATGTGTTCTTGGGGGACGACTCAACAAGCATAATTGTCAAACAGGGAAAAGTCTAACTGAAACTGCAATATGGGAGGAAAATAATCCTTACAGGTGTGCTACACATTCCAAGTTTGGAAAGAAACCTAATATATGTCAGTAAGATGAGTGATGCAGGTGTGCATACTCTGTTTTAGAAGGATTCGTGCAAGATGGTCACAGGGGAGATGGTCCTAATGAGAGGATTTAGAATTGGTACCCAGTACAAGTTGTTAGGGGATGTCTACTCATATGGATGCAACAATATCATTTCTCCTGACATTGACTCGACTGTGACTCGACCTAACTAGATGTCGACACAACTTGACTTGAATTGAGACAAGTCTGTTCAAACTGACTTGACAAGACATGATGAAATCGACCCAACTAGGCTATGGCACGAGAGGATGGGACACATTGGAGAAAAATGACTTCTATCTATGCAAAGTAAAGGTATGGTTGAAGGTTTTCCTGAATGTGGTTTAGAACTTTATTTTTGTGAACATATCATATATGGAAAACAAAGTCAGGTAAGGTTCTCATCAGGAGAGAAAAGGGAAAATTGGATTCTAGAACTGGCACATAGTGATGTGTTTGGCCCGGTTACAGTGCCTTCACTTGGTGGATCCCTATACTATGTCTCATTCATAGATGATTTTTCCTGGAAGACATGGATTTATTTTCTGAGGAATAAATCATATGTTTTCGAGATATTTAAGGAGTTTAAAGCTCTTGTGGAAAACCAGACAAAAAAGAGGATTAAAGTGCTAAGGACTGACAATGGTGGTGAATTATGTGGAAATTAATTTGATCAGTTCTATAAGAAGTGTAGCATGGCATGCCAAAATACCACACCATATACCCCACAACAAAATGGATTTTCCGAGATAATGAACAGAACGTTGATGGATAAGGAAAGGAGCATGCTCAGTGGTGATGGGATCGCACAAGAATTATCGGCGGAGGCAGTCGATACTGTAAGATATCTGGTGAATATGTCTCCTTCATCAACACTAGTTGACACGACTCCATATGAGGTATGGTTTAGTAATAATCCTTCGGTGACACATCTCAAAGTATTTGGTTGTGATGCATTTGTGCATGTTCCCAAGGAAAAGAGGAGCAAGTTGGATAAGAAGGCAGTAAAATGTATTTTCATCGAATACAAAAAAAGGATGAAAGGATATAAGTTATGGCATCTACATCAAGAAGAACAGTGTATGGTCGATATGTGGTCTTCAAAGAATTCAGAGGTAAATCCAATCCTGAGGAAGTTGTTCAGACTGATAATAATCCTGATACAGTGCGGTTTGAACTAAGGAACGAAGAAGATGATTCAGATGAGTCGACTGAATTTGAGGAAGAGGTGGAACAAATGACTATAGGGGGTAAGGAGTTCATAAAGATCAAAGAAACCAGTTGAAATCTATAGTCCACCCGACTTCCGTTTCACATTCTTGCTAACTTCGATCGACGATGAGCCCAAGTCGATCGGTGAGGCAGTCGACTCGACAAAGGGTAAACTCTGGAAGGATTCCATGGTCGAAGAGATGGAATCCTTGTACAAGAATGAGACATGGGATCTAGTCAAGTTACCTAGTGGAAGGAATCTCATTGGTAGCAAGTGGGTGTTCAATAAGAAGATGAATGTCGTGGGACAAGTCGAGAAGTTCAAAGCCTGACTGGTAGCGAAAGGATATTCCCAAATCGAGGGAGTCGACTTCGATGAGATTTTTTCCCCTTTTGTAAATCTAACTTCCATTAGAGTACTAATTTCTCTGGCTATAGCATTCAATATAGAGATAGAACATATGGATTTGGAAACAATGTTCCTACATGGGGACCTGGAAGAATAAATCTACATGAAACAACTTGAAGTATTTTTAGTAAATGGCAAGCAAGAATTGGTGTGCAAACTCAAAATATCCCTTTATGATCTAAATAAATCGCCAAGGATGTGGTACTAGAAGTTTGACACTTACATCCTTAGTTTGGGATTTGTGAGAAGCAAAGTTGATCACTGCATATATTCCAAGGAAGAATGTGGATGTTTCATATATGTAGCTTTGTGTGTCAATGGCATGGTGTTGATTGGGAACAACATGGATGCAATAAAGGAGGTGAAGAAGAAGTTATCCTCCAAGTTCGACAAGAACGATATCAATGTAGCTAACTTCATTCTAGGAATGGAGATTAAGAGAGATCAAGATGCTAGAAATATCTAATTGAATCATACGAAGTATATTGAAACAGTTCTGAAATTATTCAACATGCAGGATTGCAAACCATTGAAGGTGCCAATTTCAATGGGATAAAGGCTTATTGTTGAACAATGTCCAAAGACATAGGAAGAAATAGAGGACATGGCACGTGTTCCCTATGCAAGTTTTGTTGATAGTCTAATGTATGCAATGGTCTGCACTCGAACATACATTGCCCATGCAGTGGGAGTGTTGAGCAAGTACATGTCGACACCTAGAAAGGAGCACTGGAAATTTGTCAAGAGAGTATTCATGTATTTGTGTGGCATAAAGGACTGTGATATATGATACCAAGGAAGACATGGAGATGACAGTGGTAAATTAAATGCACATTGATTTGTCAACGCCGACTGGGTTGGATATCTGGATCGATGGAGGTCGACTAATGAATATGTATTCAAGTTGTTCAGTTTAGAAATAAGTTGGATGAGTAAGCGACAGTCGTTCGTAGCCTTGTCAATAACAGAATCTGAATAGATGGTGGCCACTCATGGAAGCAAGGAAATGGTATGGCTTCAAAGATTGTGTTCAGGAATTGGTTTTGAGGAGAAATATATGAAGGTAAGTTGCGACACTCAAAGCACAATATTTATGGAAAAGAACCATGCTTATCATTCAAAGACTAATCACATTGATGTACAATACCATTTCGTACGAGATATGGTGGAAAGAAAGAAGGTGTTATTGGAGAAAGTAGAAACGTTGGAAAACATAGCAGACTCATTGACCAAGTCTGTGAGTGTTGTGAAGTTCTCTTTGTGCAGAGAGGAAATGGGCATTTCTACCCCGAGTCTGTGAACGAAAGTTCAGGAATCTCATGTTTTATCAAAGAAGACAACAAGTGGGAGAATGTTGGGTTGTTATATTCTTTGCAGTGAAAGTCAAGTCGAGGTATATCGACTGAAGTTCGAAGTCGAGGTAGACTGCATCGACAACATCAACAACAGGTCGAAGTCGAGGTGGATCAACAACAGGTCAAAGTCAAGGTAGATCAAAAACAAGTCAAAGGTCGAGGATGTCAACCTGGTAAAGTCTAAGTTGAAGATATTGATGGAAAATCAACTAACAAGAGGTCGAAGTGCGGGTGTGAGAGGATTGACTAGAGACTGAATGAAGGTTGACTGGTAGTTGACTGGTAAACCCAACTTGGAGTCCACTGTAACAGAATTCTGAGATTTGAAGGATTTGTAGCCAATGATATGCATGGATCTGTAACCATTTTTGGGCACTAATATTTAGGGGTTTTCCTTTTGTAAATCCTATAAAGAAGTGTGTTGTAAGTCATAAAGGATAATGCAAGAATGCTAATGTTGTAATGCTAATGCATGGTAAATCGTAGGTTACTAGTCATGTATATGTAAGATGATTTGGATACAGGGTTGTTATTTCCTGTGCAAGAGGGTATGACGTCGATTGTGTCTTAGGTGTGGACCAATTTTATACATGTAACATTTTATTCTGATTGAATAAGACAACAAGAGAGTAGAACGCTCAAAGGAATGTTGGTTTTCCCGGTTAAGGGTTTCCAAGGTAAAATCTCTATGTACTGTGTGATTTCTTTTTTCATTTGCATTCTTGATTAAATTCTTCTTCTCTTCTGCTAGGATTAGTGTGGAAGTTCTCTACATTTCCTGAAATTTATTGTCTCATCCAACTCTACAAGCTCGGCCCTACTTGCCTTTCCATTGGACCATGGAATTATAATCTGCAAAAGACCCACATAACATTCATTTATGTCATTTGGTCCTCTTGTTAATAATACCTTGACACAACACTCTATGCTTGAGTGTTCCCCTACCCATAAACAATACCATGTTATTAAAACTCAATCTCTTTCCATTACCAGGTTGTTACACTTCCAAATGTTCCTCCATACTTATACATAGGCGCTATCATGAGTATATGCACTCTTCCTGACCCAATACTCACCTAAGTTATGTACCTCTATCATTTGGAAATGTTTTGCCAAAATTGACATTATTTGGAAAACTTTTGCATTCAACAATTACATGGTTCATGGAGTACAATTTCCCTTTTCCCGCAGCTTTTATAAAACAACTAGATGCTTCCTAGGAGAATCTAAACATTCTATTGTGATTTCCTCTAGATTACCAATGGCTATACTCATTCATTGTTTTAATTTGTGAGATAAAAGTTATGGCTTCCTGAATTTTTCACTTTTATTTAATTGTGCCCTTTTTCAATGGCACCAATAATATCAAAGGCTAACTTCTACCACCTATAGAAAGAAATATTGAGAGAACCAAGAAATTTTTGGTATTGGGCGTTGATATTATTCTTGATTTTAAATACACAACAACTCTCAGATTCAGTATCCAATCCTCCAACTAACTTTTGCATCAATCCAGATTTGGAAACTTTGTCCTTTTACATTTCCTCCAGACTCAATTTTTAGCAAAAAATGGCTATCTCCCAAATGGAGAAAAACTGGGAAAAATTTCTTCACAACAATTTTTTCTTGATTCATAAGTAGATAAAATGTTGACTAAGTAAATCTTTCCATATTTGTGATATGGGGTCCCTTTTCCTCCTTTAAATATTTCAAAAATCCTCAAAACGTGCTTGGGAATATTGGAGTTTTCCTGTTTGGGCACCTCCATTATAAATCCTTTAGAATTTGGCCACAATCCCAACTGGGTGTCTTCATTCCTCCCTTTTGGACTCTTTATAAAAAAACCACCTTTATCTAGGTTTCGGTTACTGAGCACCACCTAGATCTTTAAAAACCTTTATTTTGCATTTCCTAGGAAAATAAAGTAGAACTGGCCAAAGGCCCTCACTCGTACTTTGGTATCCTTCATCATTGAAGAGATATGCTTTAAATTTCATCTGATTCTGAGTTGAACTGCTCCTGTTATGGCCAAAATTAGTTTTTGTCTCTAGCCTTTTTTTTATCATTGTCCAATTTTCTCCTGTTTTTCTTTCTTCTCTTATTCTTTCCTTCTCTTCTTTATCGACAAGTTTTATATTTCTTTTCTTCGAAGTTTCACCAAGAAAAATCATCTTTTTCTCCACTTTCTTCCTCCATTTCACTAGCAAAAAATATTCCTCGTTGATATATCATTGGCAAAAGTTTTCTTTGTCAGTACATAACTCATCGAAAGTTTTTCTTTGTCGATATTCCCTGTATCAACCATAAAAAAAAAGTCTTCTCTAACAACCATTATATCAGCCAAATAATTTAGCTTTTTTTGCAACACTCACTGTAACGATGAATATTTTTATCTTCAACGATACACATTGTATCATCCTTAAAAATTATTTTCTTCACCAATATATGTTTTTTTGCGAAATTTTATCGACCTTTACTTGGCCAATTTTTTGTGTTTTCAACTTGCGACTATCGTGAAACTCACGACCTTGAATCTCCAAAACAAATTTAATCACTAAAGGGTAAAATTGACCCTACAACAATAAACACAATACCAAAACGAGATTTGGGGGTAGTTTAGTCCCACATTTTTCTATTGAGCGCACCCAAATTCCACACAGATTGTAGCTTGGTTTCTTTATAGCGGACCTTATAGACCCAGTGTTGCAACCTTCATCTCTGATACTACTTGTAATGAACCCATCTTGCTAGAAACAAATTAAAAATTCCTAGCACAAATAAAACTAACAAAGGGGCAGTAGGCCCAGAAATATACATGCATCTAACAACATATTCAAATATTTGTGAATGCAAATCATTTAATAAACACAACAACATTCAAATAAAACAATACACAGTGGAATTAAAATGATAAATAGAACATAAAACTTATCTTTTAATGGGGAACCAATTGGATGTGTATGAAGGAAATTCCTCCCATCCATAGGCTTGTTGTTCCTTTTCTCTCAACAACAAGCCACCCTCGAGCTGAGGCTATGATTCCACAAGGAATTTTGGCTCTCTTTTCCATTTTCCACACACTTAGCAACCCAATTCCCAGGTTTCTACTCCAACAACAATACCAATCCACCAGCCCCTGGGGGGCAGCTCAATTGGTAAGTGTCGTGATATGAAGTGTTATGTTCAATGAGGTTCTGAGTTCAAATCCCCCCGACTTACCCGTGCCTGCAAAAGGGGAATACGTATGGCACCTGGAGGTTATAGTGGTAGCGGTCGGAATCGAACTCGTGTCACACGAGTACGAGACCACCCAGTTGTCGATTCTACCAGATACAAAAAAAAAAAACCAATCCACCAGCTCTCTTTCCTCTCAACCTGCAGAACCCAAGGAATGAGATCCACCTTCTCTACCACACAATTTCTCAAGCCTTCCCACTTTCCTCTAGGGTTCCAATTCACACGGTTGACTAGGAAATCCCATAGCTGGGGACTCCATGAATTCTCAGTTGTTTCAAGAGTGCTCACAACGACCTTCTCAAGGCTCTTGAGCAATTTTCTTAGTAGGAAATATCCCTTACAGGAATACAAACCCTCATTACATGTATATGGCCTGCATTATAGGGATACAACCTTCATTAAAGGCATACATCCTTCTTTCTAGTAGAAAACGTAGCCCAACAAGATGTCCTCCCATGGCTAGAATGGTTGGTGTTCTTTCCTAGCACCCCACTCTCTTCTTGTTGCCCAAACAAAACATGTAAAAACTATCCCAAAAACCCAGTTGAATTTCCTTTTATTATCATGCATGTTTGACCCTCACATTCCCCAAAAAGTGGTTGTACTTGTCTCATGTTGTCATAAATTAGTGAGAATACTTTTCCCACCTACCACTCTTACATCATTCAATAACTATTTTGTTATTTGAAACGAAGTAAACATTAATGTGAAATGGATTAGATTAATAGAAATGGGTAATCCCTTGGACCCTGTTTATCCCCTTCTCTTATGGAATCATATCCCCCCATCATTACCATCCCTCTCATATCAAAGCCGGTGATTTATTTTTATTAATTATTCCAATGTACATTTTACATAGCTCAACCATCTGCCATATTAATCCATACAGGCTCTTCAACCCAACACATATCAGCTCACCAACCTAAATCACATTTTCACAATCACATTATAATTTGTGAGGATTAAAACTAGGGATGTTACAATGTTCCTTAAGTTGAGCTTGAGAGTGAGGATCCAAATGTAGTATTTCACAATGACCAAATTGCAGAGGGATTTTATAAAATAAAATTTCCCAAATGCATTGTCCCCACTATGCCATTCCTAATCCAAGTGAGGAGGAGAAAATGGTTAAGGATTTAGAGGAGAGGTTCACCAAATGGTACAATGATGATATCATGTGTGTGTGTAATTTTATATGTTTATAAAATGTCTTATCAATTTAAGAAGTGTTCGACTGTCAAAAAAATGCCTAATTACCATGCATTTATATTTATGTAGGTACATGCACATCACAGGCCTCTACATTCTGACATCATTCCTCCACAACAAACTCTTCTTATTTATATTCTTGATTATGATCATGGCCATAAGCCCATTTGTATTGTCATGGAATATATATTGTTGATTTACTGGTGACATTAAGATGATACAGAGATTGCTTTAGAATTGTATATTTTTTCCATTGATCATTCATTTGATCAATAACTTGTATATTATATATGATACTTAGTGATTTTTTGTATGATACACGATATTTTTTTTATATTCCACTTAATGTTTATGTTTTTCTTTTCACTTTTCAATAGTGATTATGTTATGCCTATACAAATTATTGATTTTAGTTTCTAAGTGAAATGTGTTCATTCATTAGCTATATAACTAGGTTCCAAGCTTAGGATCAAGACCTAAGCTCAAGACTAGGTCTCAAGCTTAGGACCGAGACCTAAGCATGGGATTAGGATCATATGATAAACACCTTACATTCTTAAGAAGAGCTTAAGCCCAAGAACTAAGCTTGGGATCATATTTTAACCTACGATTAGGACCCAAGATCTTTCCTAAGATCATGATCAAGATCATTTTTTATTTTTTCAAATAAAAATTTCATCCTACGTCTCCTAATGAATTCTCAACATAATTTTCAACTAACTAACTAAATTGTTTTTCAACCACATTTGTAATGTCCATTTTCAATAGATTGTCCAACCTAAAACTATGTTGTTATCAACATTTCAACCTATCTTTCAATGGGTATTTCACCCTATATTACATTGATATTTTCACCAAAATATTTGTCGACCAAATTATTGAACTAAATTTCAACCCATATTAAAAATATGGGTCAAAAATTGGTTGAAAATAAATTTGAAAAAAATCAACCTATATTTGAGGCATAAAAATATTGTTTTGTTTACCAGTCTAAGTCAAAAATACATAGGAAAATAAGGCTTATGGTTGCATTGCATGGGAGAATTAATTATATATTATTATATAATGTATAGTGTGTCTATTGTTTTCAAGGAAAACCTCATGGGGAAACTCCTAGAAGCTTCCTTGCATTCATGGACGGTACCTAGTGCAAACACATTGACACATATTGCAACACCTGACTTTGTAGGGACATTGAGTGAGGCATGCAAAAGAGGTAACTAAACCGAGAAATCAACCCCAAGACCTTCAACATGAAGTTCAAAGAACTCAACCACTTGAGCTAGCCCACTAGACTTATGTAATATGTTTATATTATATTAAGTATTATATTGTTATGTTAAATGCATAATATTTCCCTAGGTGGCATCTATAATTAATACCCATGATTAGGAGGAAAATCAATCCCATATAATTATTTCCACATATCTATTGAATTTTATGATGAAAATGATTTCCACATATGTATTGAATTTTATGATGAAAATTATTGGTATACTTATGTATATTCCACCGCTAACACTATATTGTATTTATATTGTGAAGTGTAAAGAATTCCCTATGATGAGCTAAATTCCATAGTTGTATATAGGTAACTCACTTCTTGTTGTGTATATGTATGCATCTGCATATGGGTGATGCTAGAATTTGGTATTGGCTTGTCAAGATCCCCATTTGTAAGTTTCCATTAGAAAAAAAAAAATTGGTAATTGATACCTCGTTGACCAAGGAAGGAAGGTGAGTACATGTTAGGAACCAAAATACTTTTTCCTTATTATAGTGAGAAGGGACACGGTAAAAAAACACACATAATATATGTCCTAGTTAGCATGAGTGTCGTCGTTAATGCATCAATCAATAGTAATGTGTCTTTTTTCTTTATAATGAATTGCCTAGTTCTAAGGTTCATAAACTCGAATACTACAATTCATTTATATGAACATAATCTCTTTGATATGTACGTAAGAAATACCTTGAACATAATGCATGTCTCTTCTCATTCTATCTAACCAAAGCATGTGGTTTACCTCTTTCTTGGAACTCAATTAATCAAGTGATGATCTCTAAGGCATTATCCTAGGGTGCAGAAATTAGGTTTGTTCCATGTCCAATGTCCCCATTATCAATAAAACCTTATCTTGTTTATCCTATTTTTCAAGGACAAAAGTGGGGATAATGGAAATGAACTAAAACAATAGCACAAGGTTCTTAAGTAATTTAAATATGAATGTACATTTTGCATTGAGGCTAGCAATTGGGATTAACAAAAATTCATGATGGCATTCTCTTCTTGGATTATTGAATTTGGTAAAGGATTGGTTCACATGTATTTTTTCTTATTGATAGAGTGTGAGGTTGTTCATTAGACATATCGGGACTAATATTGGTCTATGGGAAAGTAAAATTTCTTTTATCCAACTAGAGAGTAGAGTGTTAATCTTGTCCCTGTGGATCTTAATGACAAAATCATATGTTTTAATAGATATAACAAAACTATATTAGAAGACCCACTTTGCAATGATGGTACCCTAAAATAGGGATCTCTCCTTACGTAAGAGGATATAAGATTAGTGGAAGTGAAAAAAAACCATTGTTAATGTTCAATTTCATTTTACAACTCCTATCCTCTTTCCCTTGCATCTCAACTTCATATACTAATCCTTGAATATCCTCATGATGTCATTCAACATAATATTTGGCTAGTTCTTGGATACATTCCATCTATTTATATTGTAAAAAAGGATCAAGGAATTGGTTTCAACTTGTTCTTGTGTTTGAACTAAATCATAAAGAGAAGTAGGGGAGGAATGAGAAAATTTCCCTTCTAAATAAGGACCTTGTTTTTTCTTCTCATTACAACAGATATCACTAGGGGAATTAAAGAAATATTCTCTAAGGCATCACGAAACTCATCCATGTCATCGAAACACTAA
>SNQJ01S0239842.1:0-13580 GCA_010110895.2 Picea sitchensis
AAAAACTGATCTGGAAATGCTCCCAATTTGTCCTGTGTATGATGAATTTGAAGCTGGTTGGAGGAAGGAAACTCGCACCGGTTAATCCAGAAGATTCTCGTAAATGATAGGTTGTGTTGCTCTTTGAGTTGTTTACAGGACAAACAAGACATAAAAAATCATAACAATTATATGATTTATAAATCTCTGCAATAAGGGAAACCTGTTATGCAAAAACTTATACTTGATAATTCAACTTATGAAGAAGAGAAATATGTCATTCAAAAACTGAATCAAGCAATTGCTATGGTTTTTAAATGCTGGAAGAAATCAGATATGGATTATAGTGATTAAATCATATCATTTGCAAGAGATTAAGATAGCTAAAGTAGTCATTAACCAAATGAAAATAGATACACATAAACATAAAACAAAATATTGATATCATGAAAAGCTAAAGCTGTAGCAGAAAATCAAATTCTGTCTCAGTCTGTATTAAAATTCCATATCCCTGTTCTCCCACTAATGAGGATGATCATTGTTACAAAAATAATAAGTATTTATAAGTTTCTCCACAGGGTAAAACCTCCCTGTGGATAGTATCAAACTGTTTACATAATCTGAGAAAATATCCCCAAGATCAACTAAACTAGGAAATTAAAATGCAAGTAAAATATTTCAAATATCCTCTAACTACTCATCAAATCCAATGCCATTTCGAATTCACCTGAAATGGACCATAAATCACAAATTAGAGATATATTTTATTAATAAAACAATAAAAATTTGATTCTACAAACTTAGCTACATAATCATCTGATTCTGTAGCTAGTCTAAAATAACATACAGGATCAGAATTGAAATCAAATCAAATCTTTTTTAAAAGAATTAAATCCAATTATCTTCCAATTATTACTTGAAAACGAATCAAAATGATTTTATCATTCATCATTAAACAGGATCAAAATGATTCAATTGAAAACAGAGATAGGAATACTTTGTTCTTATGTTACCACAAAATCGGGTAAATGAGTCACAATCGAACAACAATAAGATTGTTTCATATCCAATTGAAAAATATATCATATGTAATTGTTGAACAATAGATACAAACCGATCCAACAAAATCACTTTCCACCCGTTATAGTTATAACAATATAGCAAAAGATTCATATCGTTTAATCAGATACAAAGATAGAAAGACTGTTTTGATTATGGGTAAATGAAATCATACGTAGCAACATCAATCAAACAGAATTTGTCATAGATTTCGATCGTTGATCCTTGCATAGTCAACAGACAGGATCGATTAATTATGATCACAACCATAATAGAATCGACAAAAGTGATAATTGTAAACTGGGCAAACAATAGAAACAAATCATGACTGAGTTTAATATAGAAATAAATCGTGAATCTGGATATAGTCAATCTCGTTCTACGAATCAAATTCAAACAAAGTATCCATTGTCATTATGAATCCAACTGATAACAAGGTCGATCTAACAGTAAACCAATACGAATTAACCGACTGGGTTTTTATCATAATCGTTATGAATTGAATCTATTCACAATTTGGGTGTTTTTGTACAGAGTCACATTGGAAATGATCCGGATTGTATTCATGTTGCCCGAAAGTCATATGGGACATAAAACCGTAACAATTAACGATATCAAAATTGTTTCCAAACATAGCATATGCATTACAACGAAATCAAAACGAAATGTGATTGTGTTCTAAATTGGATATGAGAAACACTTCCTGTCTTGAATAGGTACAAACAAATTTGATTGACAGCAGAGCATTCATTTTAATTCAATCAAACAAATCAAATCCACACCAAGATCAATCAAATCGATGAAAATCCAATCGAAGCTAAACTAGGAAAACGAACTTGCATTTTAGTCAAAGAAAAGCTATGTATATAATGCATACAATGTAACCAAGCCAATCAATGCTGTAAAGAGAACTGTTTAAAACTGAATTCGAATCGTTACATAAACAAGTGATATCGAAATATACCTGTGTGATTCTGAGGCTGTTCAATTATGCCAACTTAGAATTCACGATAGTTGTGGCTGATTCCACATTTTTAAACAAGATGGAGCCTGTCGTCCTTTGTTTCTTATTAGTGGCTTGTAGCTTAGCCCTTTGACTGGTAAGCAGTGCAACCTGGTCCTCCAAAGAGTGAATTCTTGACTGGAGAATAGGAACATCCAGATAATATCGCTCTAACCACGAACTGCATTGATCACAGGGTGGCACTGGGGTTTTAGATAGAGCACGAGAGGGTTTGGATAAATGACCGGGGGATTCACAAGGAAACTTAATGCCTGGGTAGTTAGGGTCATCCTATAGGCAGGGGGGTAGGTTTTTCACGAAGTCATACGAGGGTTCGGCACACAAACCTTGCGAATAGGGGTATTCGCTAGCCAAGAAACGCTCCACTTCCGAATCAGAGTCCTCACTTAACACGATAGGGTTTGGATCGACAGGAGGTTTTGTCTTATTTCTTGCCATTCGTGAAATTAAACGGGCATTCTTTTTTCCTTTGGCATTTACAGTGGGTTTTTCCTTGGGCATTTTGCCCATAGGCTTAACAATCTCGACACCCTTAGCCACAGTATGGGGTAGGTCGGTAGGAAGGTCGGCCAATGGTTTGGGTAGTAGGGTATGGTAGGGTACTGGAGGTACAACCTTGACCTCTCTCACCACTAGTTTGTTGACCTCTGTAGGGTTCGAATCGTCAAAATCATTCCGAGCAATGAAATTTCTCCAACAATCTTCGTGTAGACTCAAATGACAGACAACAATAAGCTTAACTAGCCCATAATGAAAAAGGCTACTATCAGCCTAATTTCTTTTGTACTTCTTAGACATTTTAAACAGGATTCTATGCAAATAATGGGGCATATTGAGCTGATAACCCATAACAACCATAAGCAAACGAAGGTGGTGTAAGAAAACAAACCCGTACCGACCTTCGCAGGTGATAAACTATTTGGTTATCATCGATAAATCATGCCAACATTGTTTAAGCATAGTTATTGGAAAACCTTTATCACGGGAGGTGATTTTACGCGACTGGAAGAGAAGTGTCCATGGGACCTCCTCTACTTTGAAATTCTTGGACCATCATTGTCTAGTGGCAAGAAAAACTGTAGCAAGACTGATAAACTGTTCACCAATTTCCAATTGAACATCGCCGACCTTGGCTCGACAGCCACCAAAGGTCAAAGCAAATTGTCGAGCTACGCAGAGGTTAAAACCCTCAAATTTTTGTATAAATGGAAGCCACCCATTTTCCTCGAGGTCACTGGGGGCACTGTCAAACATCAATAGGGCCTGGCTCCCATTGGGTTCAGCTCGAATGACTAGGGCCATGGTGCGAGCACATGGTAAGGGTTTGGTTCGAATTCACCAACGCATGGGAGCAAATTCATTCGGTCTAACAACAATGAACGGTCAAAGGGGAGAGCATTAATGTGCGCATGCGAGGGTGGTGGATTTATTCACCGCCATGCACAATAGTTATGGTAAAGTACAACCGCCATGTTCAACCTTTGTTCAAACAATCATAGCATAGTTCAAAACCATCTCGTTTGGCCAACCAAAGAATCAAATGGTGAGTGTTATGCCATCGCTCCAAAACAAATATAGTTTTTAAACCATTGACATTCAATGTGTAACCAACACTGAGTGTTAACCATGTGCCATTGTATAAATCAAAAGTTTTAAACCATTCTGCCAATTGATATTCATAAAATTGACAAGCCAAGAGATATAAAAGAATAACAATAAGGATCACATCATATATATATATAAACAAAAATAAATTATGACCCCTATGCAATTCAATGACTAGGAAAGTCCCAAAAAATATAAATCTATATGCTCAATGCCTCACAAGTTTAATAAAATCAAGTTATGCAATCAATATAAGAATGTCCAAATAGGCATAGTTCGAAAATCCTTTCATCCACATAACGATAAACCAAAGGTAAGTGCCATAGAAAATATCTATAAAAAGATGACGAAAATTCATATAGTGATCGAAATGTGACCTCTAAAGGAAAGGTTTTCACGTTTATAGTCGTGAAAAATTAACGGAGACCAATTTGCAAGTGTCGCAAGAAATGAAAATATCGTCTATTTGAAAAATGCGACAACAATTTGAAGTTTAGAAGACATAGGTGTAGGAAGCTTATAGGACAATAGAAAAAATTTAATTGGCTGCCAACAGGACATTTGTTAGAAAAATGACCAATACCATCACAATTGAAACAAATCATTGGAAGCTTACCTCTATATTTGTAGTCGGTTTCCTTTTTAGTCTTCTAACAAAGTTGGCTACTTCTTCATCGTCTTCTGAGATGTCACTATTGTATCTATCTTTGTTTTCCTTTTTCTTTCCATTTTTATTTGATTTCTTGAATGCTTTGAATGTTGCTTCTTTTTCAACTGGATTCTCCTACTCAGTTATCATTTCACAGGCTATGAAAATTCCATGTATTTCATCCATGCTTATTGAATCTAGATATGTTCTTTATTCTAGTGCTGAGATATTATGATCAAATCTCATTGGAAGAGATCTTAGTACCTTTTGAAAAATGATATATTCATCAAATTATTCTTCCAATCCTTTGATTTCATTTACTGTTTCATCAACTCGTAAGAAGTAAGCTGCAATATTCTCATCTTCCATCATATTTATGTAGAATTCCTGCAGAAACTCTGATAGATCTAGAATTCTAGTTAAATTGAACGCATGCAATTTGATGATATTCAAGAGATGAGAGAACATTTTTTCTCCATAAATAAGAGAATTATATTAATAAAAAATGAATATACATGAGCAACCATCCTCAAAAAAGAGAGAGGAGGTGAATATATAGAATTTCCAACATAGAAATTCTAGTCAAAAAAACTAGAAATAGCTAAAATAGGTGTCACAAGCTAAGGGAGACCACATAGCTCAACCTAGACCACTAAAGATACATGTCACACACTCATTAATGTCCAAAAGAGTCAAGTGATGTGCATTATCTCACTTAATATCACTTAAATAACAAGAGAAGCAGTTCCAACTCACTTAACTGACCCAAAATAGTAGTTACTAATAATAGTAACGACAAAAATCATTAATTAAGGAATAAATATCTCACTCAAAGAGGAGTTGCACATTCCCCAATAATATATGAGTTTTTTCATGGGGGAGTTGGAATAAATCATGAATAAATCAATAAAATCAAGGACCAGGAGTTGAGTCTTGATCTAAAAATAGCAGTTTTCCCTAAAATCTAGGGATGAGGTGCCCTTCTTCTCTATGTAGCCACATTAGGTGAAATAAAGTGTAAATGAATGTATTAACCAAGATCTAGGATTCTAAGCTAGGTATAAACTAACTTAAGTTAAGGTTATGCTCCAACACCCCCCATTAACCCTAACTATAATGAAAAAAAAATTGAGTCCCGACAACTTGGCCATTTTAGGTACTCATTACATAAAATAACTCCTCATGAAAAGAGGAAAGAGGGAAANCGAAAAGAGGAAAAAAAATGTTGAGTGGCCAAAACTGACCTACTCAGTTGTCTCCACCACTCCAAGCATAGCTCTCAGTTCTGAAAATTTCTTTTCAGTGAAGGAATTGGTGAAGATGTCTGCAACCTGCTTCTCTGTGGGGCAGTACTGCAATGAAATGAATCTGTCACGGATCAGCTCACGGATGTAATGCATATGAATATCGATGTTCTTGGTCCTCTGCCTATGAAATGGATTAATCAATATCTGAATGGACCCCTGATTTTCACAAAATATGACAGTCAAAAGTGGATACTGAATACCAAACTTGGAGAGAAGCCCCCACAACCAAACAACCTATGTAGTTACATTCACTGCACCTCTATACTCTGCCTTTGTTGTAGATAAAGCAACCGTGAATCGATTCTTTCTAGAAAAGGAGAATGGCCCTGAACCAAAGATAAAAACATAACCAAAGGTGGACTTGCAGTCTGTATCATCGCCAACCCAATCAAAATCTGTGTACCCAATTAGTGAAAGTGGGCAATCTACAACATAAAAGATACCAAAACTGGGAGTACCTTTCACATATCTAAGGATTCTCTTTGCATCTTTCTAGTGAATCTCATGAGGCTCCTGCATATATCCGGAACAAACTCCTACTACAAAAGAGATATCAGGTCAGGTGTGAGTAAGATACAACAAACTACCAACCAACTATCGATACAGTGTATTGTCCACCAAAGGTGTAGTACCCACATCCTCAAATCTGACCCCTAAAAGAAAAGGAGATGTTGTTGGCTTGCATTCTGTCATATGAAATCGAACAAGTATATCTGATGCATACTTAGACTGTGCCATATTGATCCCTGAAGTGGACTGAGAAACTTCAAGACCAAGAAAGTAGTGCAACGGTCCCAAATCTGTCATGGAAAATCGATCGTGCAATGTTGATTTTGTTGAATCAATAGCTGAAGTAAGGTTCCCTGTCATCAGTAAGTCATATACATAAAGTACTATCATGAAAATGGAATCATCATGTTGCATCAAATAAACATTCGGATCAGATTTTCATCAAATGAATCCAATGGAAAGTAGGAAATAATCTATCTTTGAATACCAGGCTCTGGGAGACTGTTTTAGGCCATACAAAGATTTCTTTAATCTACAAAAAAGGGAAGAATTATGAATGTATCCCTATGGATGCTCCATATAGATATCCTCCTTGATATATCCATGAATAAATGCACTCTTCACATCCATGTGGTTAAATTCCCATCTGCGAGAAGCGGCAATGGCCAAAATTAGTCAAATGGAGTCCGTTTTTGCAATAGGTGCAAATGTCTCTGTGTAGTCTATGCATTGTACCTGTGAGTATCCTTTTGCAACAATTCGAGATTTGTAATTTATGATCTCACCATCTACAGAAATATTTGTTTGATATATCCATCAGCATCGAAAATCTTTCTTCCTTTCGGAAGTGGAACCAAGTCCCGTGTGTTGTTGTCCATAAGAGCAGAGTACTCTTGATCCATGGCAGCCTCCCAGAGTGGGTTTCCAGTAGCCTCAGAGTGTGAATTTATATATGAACCAAGTGACATATATAAATGTATGGGCAGTAAAGTTTCTGTGGCATCCAGTGCTTGAGGAGCCCCAAAAACCTGTGATCTAGTTCTTCTTGTATCCGTAGGATCACCGACTAGTTCACCCGCATCTTATAAGGTTTTCTCTGCCCAAGTTGGAAAATGAGTTGGAGAAGCCATGAACTACTCCTCATCCTCTATATAATACCCAAAATTATTCTTTTATGGCTGCTCTGAAGTGCTTGAAGAAGTTTCTGACTCCTCCTTATCAGTGACAACAAGCAGTTCCTCGAAAAGGTCTTCTGAAAAATCATGCAGTGATTCTTCTTCAAAATTCACACTTTGATCTAGAATGAACTTGTCAGTGTGAGATTCCAGAAATATATATCCTTTAAAACATCCAGGATATCCAAAAAATATTCATTCAACACTTTTAGGCTCCAAATCCTTCCTCTTATCTGTCGGAATGTGAGCCCATGCTCGTGAACCAAAAATACGAAAGTGCGACACTTTCGGTTTCTAACCGGTCCAACATTCAAAAGGAGTGGTGCCTTTGAGTGATTTGTGAGGAACTTGATTCTGAATGTATGCAACACAATTAATAGCTTCATCCCATATCTTGGGAGCTAATTATTTCAACTGTAGCATACAATTGGTCATCTCTTTTAAGGACCGGTTTTTCCTCTCCGCAACACCATTCTGTTGTGGTGTATATGGTACTGTGTGTTGTAGTTGTATACCTGCATCAATACAAAGTTGCTGCACATATTTGTTGAAATAATCCCCCCCATTATCAGTATGGAGTATCTTAATCTTACACCTAGACTCATTCTCAGCAAGTTCTTTAAATTCTATAAGGCATTCAAATACTTCCGATTTTAATTTAAAAAAAAATACCCAAGTAAAGCGAGAGAAATCATCTATGAAGGTGAGTACATATCGAGCCTTACTGATTGAAGGCTGCGGGAATGGGCCTGTGATGTCACTGTGAATCATCCCAAGAGGTGAATAATCTCTTTGTGCCTTCCCTTTGTCAAATTTTTTCTCTGGATGCTTGCCAAGAATGCAACCTTGACATACACTGCTTGTGAATTTAATAGCTGACAATCCTTCTACCATGTTTTCCTTGCTGAATTGATGCAAGTAATTATAGTTTAGATGGCCAAATATTTCATTCCATAACCTTCTGATATCATTAGATTGTGACAGAAATATAGTGCTAATATATTTAGGAACAAAGTGGGAGAATAAATACAAACGAGAATCATGATCTGCAATTCCATGTGCAAGTTGTGAGCCTGTGGAAATGTCGGTAATCACTGCGGAGTCCGGAGTGAACTCCACCTTCCTTCCAGAGATGAAATGAGTGATATGATATATAGANGTGAAGCATCCCCCTTCAAGATCAACAATTCCTTCTTCGCACACCTTTGCGGGTGTGGCATCTCCCAAGTAAATTGGGGATCTGGTGCTTTCTTCGATGGAGGAACATTCATCTTTTGATGTAGCCATATGGTTCGATGCACCTGAATCAAGGATCCAATATGATGGAGTGGATATGACAGCCATTAAATCATGACCATTTTTTTCTCTCCCTCTTGTCCTGTTATCATCTTTTTTTTTTTCATTTTCGGGCACCGTGAGATTGTGTTGTTGCAATTGCTTAGCCATCTCATCGATAGTCTTCCTCATGCAATTTTATTCAGGATGAAAACCTTTGGAACAATAGTTTCAAAGTGTTCTTTCCTTCTTCTTCTTACCCTTAGGCTCAGAAGATTTATCTGAATATTGTGTGGATCTCTCCTTCTTCGATTCAGGAAATTCACCCATTCCTTTTTTCTTGTCTTTTCCACTGCTCTTTGGAGCATTAGTAGCCACAAGTGCTTGGTTCTTGGAATGCTTGATGGCACCCATTTGGACTAAATTATCTTTATCTTGAGTCAATTATGCAATGAAATCATTCAATGGAGGCATTTTCCATTTTTCCTGAGTCAATTTAGATGCTTGAAAAGATGACACAAATACATAATATTCAGGGCCTAATTTCTAGAGAATTGAAAGGATGAGTTGTTCTTCCTCTTTTGTGACTCCACATGCATTAAGTTCAATGAGGAGGGATTTGAACTTGGTGAAGAATTCTTGCAGGTTGCTTAAATGAATTGGACTTAGGGATATGAGTTCATTCTCCAGTTGATGTACTCTCATTGCATCCTTCTTGCCGAATAGTCCTTCCAATGTGGTCCAGACCACATCGGGAGTAGTGGCTCTACTAACATGAAAGAGGAGATATCTAGAAATTGATAGGAATATCATCCCAATTTCTTCATATAATTTATTTAAATACTTTATCTTCTCTGATGCAGCAGTCGGTTCTTTCTCCGTTGCCATTTTTACCTGGTAAATCCCTTTTCTTCGGAGGAGCAGAGAGATCTCTGTCTTCCATTCGAAGTAATTGAAAGGATTTAGAATGAGTTTTGTGGGATGAGAGAGATGATCCATTTCTTCTTTCTGCACCTCCTGATGATCTATACTTTCAAATAATACCATTTACAATCCACTAAGTTCAATCTAGCTCTGATACCATGTAGAATTCTTGCAGAAACCCCGATAGATCTAGAATTCTAGTTGAATTGAACGCATGCAATTTGCTGATATTCAAGAGATGAGAGAAATTTTTTTCCCCATAAATCAGATAATTATATTAATATAAAATTAATATACATGAGCAACCATCCTCAAAAACAAGAGAGAAGGTGAATATATAGAATTTCCAACATAGAAATTCTAGTCAAAAAAAGCTAGAAATAGCTAAAATAGGTGTCATAAGCTAAGGGAGACCACATAGTTCGACCTATACCACTAAAGATACATTTCACACACTCATTAATGTCCATAAGATACAAGTGATGTGCATTATCTCACTTAAGCTCACTTAACTGACAAGAGAAGCAGTTCCAACTCACTCAACTGACCCAAAATAGTAGTTACTAATAATAGTAATAGAAAAAATCATTAATTAGGGAATAAATATCTCACTCAAAGAGGAGGTGTTCATTCCCCAATAATAGATGAGTTTTTTCATGGGGGATTTGGAATAAATCATGAATAAATCAAGAAAATCAAGAACCGGGAGTTGAGTCTTGATCTAAAAATAGCAGTTTTCCCTAAAATCTAGGGATGAGGCGCCCTTCTTCTCTACGTGGCCAAATTAGGTGAAATAAAGTGTAAATGAATGTATTAACCAAGATCTGAGAGTCTAAGCTAGGTAAAAACTAATGTAAGCTAGGGTTATGCTCCAACAATTTAGTTCAAATTGACCTATGTAAGTTTGAAGCTTTGTTGCCTTGACTTTTGCATCTCCTTCATAAACATTCTTAAGTTTTTCCCAAATCTCCTTTGCGAAGCTACAATTCATAACTTTGACATATACCAAATCACCAATACCATTCAGAAGTTCATTTTTGTCTTTTGAATTATTTAAACTGAGTTTCCTTTCATTATCATTTGTTGGTGAAACTGTTGGTTCTTTATATCCATCTACAATTGATTTCCAAACCTCAAATTCATGTGCATGTACATATGTTTTCATCCTTCTGCTCCAGAATGCATAGTTATGTCCATCAAACAGTGATATTCCATTTTTATACATATTGTTTCTCTCAATGATCTACCTTTCATTGGTTAAACTGATTTTTGAAGGAACCCACTCTAATACCAATTGTTGGATTACTGAGAGGGGGTGTGAATCAATAATAGATATTTTTAACCCTTTTAACCACACTATGTAAGTGTTATTTATCCTTATGATCAATATAGTATTATCATTCAACAAGTGCAGAGTAAATAAACCATGAACAATGAACACGCATGCACATACATGATACACTAGTATTTTTACGTGGAAACCCAATGCGAGAGCAAACCACTAATTTTTTTTTCTTATATGTCTTTAAGAATTACATTCGTTGGAAGCACCAAATTCGTTTTTTCTCTAATTGCAACTGGAAGGAGGCTCTGACCCCCTATATTTTCAGGCTACAACCTAAGGGAAGCTCCAACTCCCCAATTCTTTGGCTACAACTGGAAGGAGGCTACAACCCCCTATGTTCTTCGATTACAACCAGAAGGTGGCTACAACCACCTATCCTTTCCTCACAACCACCTATCTAGAAGTGTCAAATGATGAATCCACTGCCACATTGTCATTGTGAGATATACCATTGTAAACCTGTACCAACAACCTATAACCAACCTGTTCCAAAAGCATGTAATCAATCAAGTACCAGAAGTCAATATGTACCAACAAATACAAATAGGTACACTACTTGTATACACTGCACCTTGCATATGTACGTGCCTTGTCTATACTACAACATGTGTATGTACGTGATATTTATATACTAAAACATGTGTACACCCACAGAAAGATAGGGTTTTCACCTTTTCTAAAACTTCAAACACGTTTCTACCTATGTCACATCAACTTACAACCTGTCACTATGTATTATCTGTAGTTGTGCTTTGTGCATACATCATCTTACATATGTCATAACCAAGTGCATCTATATCTCTCTAGTCATATGCCATACATGTGTGTATAATCATGAACAAGTGTAATAACCCTCACATGGACTAGACATCAAACCCTCACTAATATACAACCTCACACTACACCAACAACTTCACAACCACTTCAGAACTACAAGCTCTCAACCATGTACCACAAAAACCCTCAACCATATGAAGAGAAATACAGGATGTGTCTCAACACTAACAAGATGTACCAATGATAAATATAAAATATAGAAACATTGTATTTCTGTAGATGTGGCTAATACAATAAGTTCCATACATCCAATAATCTCTTTAGGGTAGACCCTCAAACCCCCATAACCATATCTCATGTAGACAATAATATCCAACTACACATCAAAATAAGACATACCTTTTAAACCTATAGATAGATTTATTGTACCTGATCATTGTAGACCTTGTTGGGAGCTTGATTTCATACTCTATAGACCTGTAATATTCATCCCCTCGTTTTTTCATGGCTTTCTCCAAATGTACATGCCATGTTATACTGTCATCCCGCATACATATGCACCCTTCTCCACTACAACCCGCGTACACCTCAAAAATTAGTTTTTTTTTTTCAGTATTTGTGCAATTCCAAAACTTTCATCGTCAACCCTTCGTGCTACCTCAGAATTGTGTAACTTCAGATGTATCAATGAGTAATTGCAATAAAATTTACACAATAATATATGTTCAATGTGCTCAATAGTTTCTAATAGGAAAGCCTTGCTCTCTTATTTTTACTTCCATGTAGCTTCCTCAAGGGGTTACCTTCTAACCAACTTAACCCAACTTCCCTCTTTTAGGGATAACCCACTTCTAACCACTTGTCCACTTATAACCACTTTATCCACAAATAGGAAACTCTCCACTTCTAGTTGCAACTAATTTATTTTAAATTTTTTTCTTATTGTAACAACTTAACCCATGATTAACTCCTAGTTTCACCCACTTGACTAGTCAACTTCTTTTAGGAGCTTCTAGAATAATTTGATTTCTTTTACCTTCTATATAACTCATGAGGGTTCTCTAATTTTAGAAGGCCATAACTCTATAATCATGAGGAGTTATGTGACTCTCCACATATAATCAGAAATGGAATGACATGTATTATCCATCTAGAATAGTCTTACCTACAAATATACTAATTTTCATATCATTATACATCAAACAAAATTAAGTCCCTTAACCATACTATTGGGGCTACCAGAATTTGCTATCAGACTTGCTTCAAGGATTGACATCAATGACAACCAACCCAATTAGTCAACACATATAGTATGAACCTCTTCAAGTCGTCATAATTTGGGACATACAACCTATCTTTGTAAGTTAGCAGGTCATCATTCAACAATTGATATCCCTCATACTTCAGCCCTATGGTCCCTTGATATAACTATTATTTCACATTTTAAAAAATATATTCTACTACCTGTGCACTTTTGACTCTCACGTTGATGTCTAATTCATAGGTGCTTACAACTGCCAAGTGAATCACTTTCATACTCCTATTGAGGGCATCAACCAATCTACTTTCCTTTCTCTTAATATGTTTTATTTCAAAATCAAATTCACTAAGGAGAACCATCCACCTAAATTTCCTAATATTGAGTTTGGGTTGGTAAAACAAGTATCTTAATCCATTGCGGTCTATCATAAGTATGAATCTTCTACCTAGGAGGTAATGCCTCCATATTTTTAAAGCATGTACTATGGTAACCAATTCAAAGTCATGTGTCACATAATTGATTTCATGTTCATTTAATTTATTGGATTCATAACAGATTACATGCCCTTCTTGCATGAGGAATCCTCTGAGTCCCTCTTTGCAAGAATTTATACACACCAGGAAGTCATTTTTTGGGTCTACAATTTTCAGCACTGGTGCATTGGTTAAAAGGTGTTTTAGTTGGTGAAAA
>SNQJ01S0239843.1:0-13580 GCA_010110895.2 Picea sitchensis
GTATTCCTGTAACGTGCACATTTCAGGAACCAATCACAAGACACCCTCCGAGCTTTTTTATGCCTTTTGCACTTGCGACAAGAAAGTTCTAATTTCTTTGCTAATGGCATGTACTACATTCATTGGATCCCATAAGCCCATGGCTGAGCATAAATATGAGAGAGTGGACCTTATTAGAACTAACCTTCCTTGGGGGTTCCTAGCTAGTCATTGCTTCCTTGATATTTTGTAGAATTGAGAGATAATCCAGTGATGAGGTGTGGTTAAGGGTGATTGGAATGCCCATACATTTTAAGGGCTTCAAGTTTATTTCAAGGGGAAATTCTAGAATGTGAGTTATTCTAACTAGTGTTTTGGTCTGACTATGCCATACATATCCTTTGTTTTTCTAATTGTTTAGAAGACCCCTTGAAGCATCAAGGAAGGAGTCCAAGATGTGCTTGAACTGTGATGCTATAGTACTAGAGGCTCCACCTATGAGGAGGTTATCATCCACAATCTGTGCATGATTGATAGATTTGGCCCCTCTAATGATATTGATTCTAGAGAGAAGTTGTGATGCATGAGCATCACTCCACCTCAGCAAATGCGCCAGCAAGCCAACATGCAGATGCGCAATGGAGAAAGGGAGAGGTGTCGACCCTCCCATTTTAAATTTGAAGTATATGATCCTATACGGATTTCGTGTTGTAAGGCTGTAAGAGCCAGGCCATACCTTTGTACAAGTAGTGGTTGAGATAGCTGTAGAATTGAGAGATAATCCAGTGATGAGGTGTGGTTAAGGGTGATAGGAATGCCCATACATTTTAAGGGCTTCAAGTTTATTTCAAGGGGAAATTCTAGAATGTGAGTTATTCTAACCAGTGTTCTGGTCTGACTATGCCATACATATCCTTTGTTTTTTTCTAATTGTTTAGAAGACCCCTTGAAGTGTCAAGGAAGGAGTCCAATATGTGCTTGAACTATGATGCTATAGTACTAGAGGCTCCACCTATGAGGAGGGTATCATCCACAATCTGTGCATGACTGATAGATTTGGCCCCTCTAATGATATTGATTCTAGAGAGAAGTTGTGATGCATGAGCATCACTCCACTACAAATGTGCCAGCAAGCCAACACATAGACGCGTTATTGAGAGAAAGGAGAGGTGTTGACCTCCCATTTTTGAATCTTGAAGTATATGATCCCATAATGGATTTCTCGTAGGTTGTAAGGTTGTAAGATCCTGCCATACCTTTGTACAAGTAGTGGTTGGATTGCCTTAAATGGTTACTTGTAGCGGTCCGCATCGTAGTCGTCCGGATAAACATTTGCGGAATGTAATGAGGGAGTATAAAACAGCTGAGATAGTAATGGCAATAAGGCGGTGAAGAGGATTAAGCTCATAGAGCCCTCTTTTGTAATTAGTAGAGAGGAGAGAATGGTAGAGAGATCTTGATAGGAGGTCTTAGAAATTCTGAGGAGATATTGAGAGAAATGGGACTTTGTTACAATCTATTTTTGTAAACATCCGTGATGCATTGCATTAAAAGATAATAGAAAGTAATCTTCCCGTGATATTGTTGTTCATGTGTTTATGTATTTCCATGAATGAATGTTGTAGATGTATGATAAGTTTTATTTACAGTAGGAAGATAGATTTATCTTGTTTGATTTTGAAATATTATTTTGTTCTTTAGGTCAGGCAAGGAGTGCACAAAATAACATTGGAGGTTTTGTAGCCAACACAAGGAGTGCGATCCTAACTTCTATGTGAGTTGAAATGTTGTAACCGCAAAGAGTATTCTTAATATTATTATTGTTATATTATTATATAGGATCAATCCCCATTGTGGAATAGATCATGTTGGTAATTGTATTGTGACCAAATCCCCTTTTATGGATTGGTCAACGCATAATTGTAATAGGCGTATCAAGAAGTCGGCCCCAGTAGTTATTATTGAGACCCGAAATATAATAAAGGTGGGTTTACCCACCTGTAGGAGAAGTCGCCCGCCCGCTGAAGACACTTCACACGCGCCGCACTTGTATATATAGAGAGGCTAGCTTCACTTTGACACACAACACACTTGCTCATTGCTAAGAGGGGTGTTTCAACTTTACCAGCTTGGAGAGGAGAAGAGCATGATCTTTGGTAGAGGACTTTCGCATTGGTTTGAGTTATCTCTGACATTGTATTGGCAATTTATGATAAGGAAGTTTTGTCAGTTTTCTTCCCCAGAGGTTTCGTGATGTTGCGTCTCTTGTTAATGTATTCTCGCCGATCTTGTTCTTATGTTTCTCTCATTCATTGAAATGCAAAGAACTATAATAATGGCATAAAACATTAACGTAAAGAACGTGCCAGGAGGGTACCCCAGAGTGATCATAAACTCAAGAAGAGGGAACCTTTCGTTACCGAATACCTTAGAGGAGGAACCGTGCGGAGGAGGCACAAAGAGACAGAGTTATTGAGAACTCAGAGCTCTAGGGCATCGAGCGAGTGCAAGAGTGTACAGGAAGAACTCTGTTGAGTTCTGGGAGAAACAAAGTTGCTGAACACTCTATAGGAGAGCTCACAGTGTGCATCGAAAAGGAGAACGCCAGAGAAGAATTTTAAAGAAATCCTTCGGATCTAAGTATGACGAAATCCCAGAAACGCAAGGAGCAAGGTGGGGATCGAACCGAAGAGGTTAAGCTCGGGAAGGGATAACGCAGAGAATGGTATAGAGTCGACTTATCTAAGTCCAAATCTCAGCGAGAGATAACACCTAAGAGCCAAGCGACCAAGAGTCGGGTTCATTGTGAGAAAGTTCAGAGGGTCGAGATCTTTGACGGACTAAGTCTTCCCAAGTCGATAGCCCAAAGCTCGAGGAGGGAACGACCACAACCACATCGACAGAGGAGGAATCATCAGCCGATTTGAGTTCAGTGAACTGAGGGAGAGTAGAGGAAAGAACGGATCCCATCCATTAGATCCGGGAGTGAAGACAGTCATCTGATTAAAGGAAGGTGCACGAGTCTTAAAATTCACACGCACGGGAGAGAATCTCTCGTTTGAGACTTGAGATTTCCTTCAAGTCTTGAGCCGGAAGCCCAGCAGAGAAACCGCCGCTGATCGACCAAAGGAATGACGCATATCGTGACTTTAGGAGGAGGAAAGTTTGAAACTTGAGATCAAGCAGAGCCAAAGGACTAGAGTGAGCCTGGATCGTTGATCTAGAGGGAACACGTGTCAATGGGTCAGCCGTGGAAGCATGGAGGTTGAAGTCTTGCATCGCCCCGGCGTCAACCGAAGAGCCGAGTCATTAACTGCTGAGGGACACCAATGCACTGCATCCCAGCTCGAAAGTTACACCGGAGTTTCAGCTGAGGAATTGAAATAACCGAAAACCCGAAGACTTGAAGTAAATCTGGACCGCCGACGAAAGGGTGGCTGTGGGAAAGATCAGAACCCCGGAGAAAGCCAAGGAGAAGTCTGCTCTGATATCGCCGAAGCCCCATTGTTGAAGCGGATAACCGCTTATCCGAAGCACGTGTCACCAGATCGCGGAACTCGGCTGATTCGGCCCGAGGTTTCCAGTTTGTTGAGATTTGAAATCGCCAAGGTCAAGTCCCTAACCGGCGAGAGTCACGATGTGAAGGAGGACACGCGTGGTTAGATCTAGAACTTTGGAAGAAAATAGAGGAGGGAAAGGTCCGAAGACCTCGAGCAGATTCTGATCATTGATCGAGGAGGGAGTCGCAGCACCGTTGATCTGATCGGAAAGGCCAGTCTCGAAGCGGGAGCACAACCGCTGATTGGGGAGGATACGTGTAAGCAGATCTTCCAATCCGGAAGATTGTCATGCAGAGGAAAGTGGAGTTTGAGAATTGAGATTCCCAAAGGCCGAAATCATGGAGGAGATCCTGGCCGTAGATCCAAGGAGATAGGTGGCAATAGATCTCTCACTCCGGGAGATTGCTAGAGAGAGGAGAGTGGAGTTTGAGAGTTGAAACTCCCGAGGGTCGGAGGGATGGAATCAACTGTAGTCATTGATTTAGAAGGAAGCTACGTGTCAGCAGATCATGTATATTTGGGATTGTGTGTGGAAGGAGGAAAGAAGAGCGAAAAAGGAGATTCGATAGTAGCTATTGATCGCAAGGCAGTGTCGAGAGGTAGAAAATCGATGGATAGAAGGGATTGCGGGGCCAGGACATGCTCAAACGATAATATTCCCTTGAGCCGGTCGCACTTCAACCATTGTTTTAGTGAAGGGAAACGTGGCAACACGAGGAGGATTAAGGGGAAAAAAGCGGGTTGGTTTGAAACCACTCTTGCCTGGCTACCAATCAAGATAGTAATAAAGGGCAATTTCAGGACATATGAAGGAAGGGCTAGAAGAGAGCTACCGCAAATTGAAGAGCACCGTAACACGCAACGAGGTGTTTATGATAAATTCGCGAGTGCGACACGCATCATCTCCCGCATCCACCTGGATCCGAACAAACCGTATCGTATCACTCACTTTCCCTAGATCTAGCTATTGGATGAATCTAAGAGAAATGGATAATGTTCATACCTTATAAATGCTCTCCTTAACTCGCTGTTCCTTGCTTTTCTCCGATGCTCTTGTGTCATCCAATCACAACAACACAAACCACAGCTTAATATATTCGTCACCTAGTCTATACATGATCAAGGAATCATGTAATAAGATGACATCATCATTATGGGAAAGGGACATATTCATATATTGCATTAACTCCAAAGAGAAATATACAACCCGGAAAGCCTTGATGTTGTGGATCTCCTTTCGATGGCTTCTAGCTCGACACACACACTTGCTCATGGCTACAGTTCAACCATATGATTACTTGTAGTCTCTTGTCACAGAGCCCAATCCTCCATACAGCCTTGCACCGGCCCTGATCAATCTCTAGCTATCTTGCTTGCTTCCACTTAACTTAACCTTTTCCATAATCTCCTCAAATATAGGAGAAGATTGATTGTTACTTGATAGGAATGACTCGATATCTGGAAAGTCAAGATTTTGCCAACCATTCGAAAGCAAACTCACCCTTCTAGAAGATCCTTCTAGAAGGATCGTGAACTTATTCATTTTCTCCTTTGGAAACATGTCCACACCCTAACCATTAACACAATGCAGAAAGTCCGCAGCTCGTCAATGCATGCGGAAATTAATGATTCTCGCAGGAGAATGCGTACCAAGGAATTAGTTTTCAAAATATGATTTTTTGAGAAATGACAAGTGTAACCTTCCTTCTTTCAGAAAAATGTTCTTAATGAAGAGTTTGATCTTCCAATATCATGACATAATCGAGGTATCATCCTCTCGATAACCAAAATGTGGATAACAAAATGCCACCCAAAGTCTGAGAGAGGAACCACATATACCGACATTGACTTTTAAGCCGTGGACATGTGTGTCAAGAACCAAGAGCACATCTAATCGAGAACCTGCAAACAACCAAGCATCAACCGTAATATCATATATATCATTCCGAGGTAGGCATTCTATACTCGTATCATCATAGACTCCATGACATCATAATCAAAGGTCATGGCCACCAATCATACACCGTGGATCCATGCAAATATGACTAAAATCTGAACATAACCACCAAAAAAACACTATAGATCTATGTGTTAAAATGACTCAATAATTGGGCATAGCCACGAGACATAAAAAGTGGATCTATGTGTCGCAAAACATACATACTCCATCGCAACCTCGATCGCAAAGATAATATCCGTGGTCTTCAATCTCATTGCCCAAAAACAGTACGAATCTAACCATGCGAAAACATGTGCTGAAGTCGAACATGAAAAAAACCACTTCATTACTGGTCAATGATGTATACCGTTAACAAATGCTAGGAAAATCACCATTGATGTCAATGACTCTGCTAAATTATAGCCAATCCATCAATTGTGAGTAAATGAGTTGATGTCTAACAATTAATGGAATCTTCAATCAGAGGTCAATGACGAACTCACGTTTAGTTAGAACTTGCCATTGAGGCATGCAAGTTCCAAGGTACAAAATAGTTTCTAAGTCTCAATCCCAATAATGTGTCGATGTCGACGGAACAAGACTCATCACAGAGGGCCTTTGATGTATCCCCCATCAATGACACGAAACATGTAAAAATATTTGAGGTATATCATAGTATGAAGTGATTCAGGACTAGCTCAGGGAAGGCTGACATGTTAGAAAATTTATAACTGCAGATGTCTGACTCAATATAGGTTTCAAACGGACAACTCTTGAACATATGGACGCCACAACAAATGATTTGGCAACGTTGACTAAAAATCCATACATGGAAAGACCTTTGTAATCAAATCTAATGAGAGACAAATGGATTACCCTAACCGACTTTTCAGATGACGAATAGGGTGTCATGTTCAAGAGCTTACATTAATCACACTAATTAAAACAAAAGTGAAACATATCCCTTTTCCCAATTTTCCCCCAACATTGGCCGGGTGTCTCATTGAAGAGGATCACATGCTTGTTGATATAAGCTCCTCTTTCGGACTAGTCCCTCGGAGTATTGTTAACTAACCCTAAGAAGGAGGACTGGTCCCATCAATGGTCTCAATGTTTGTTTAACGAAGTCCAGATAGAAAACTCGGTTTTCAAGATTATAGAGTTTGGAAAACACTTAAAAGAGAATCCTCTCAGTTCCTTTTTCAGACAAGAAGGTTCAGACCAAAAGGTTAAACTATCGCCGAAAGATCGCCAGAATTTCCAAATGCTTTAGCATGGAAAATAAAGATCGCCGCAATCTTTTCACAATAGGAGTCTCCAAAAGAGCTTAAAGGATACTCCAGGGGTTTCCTTTTTCAGATAACCTTTACAAGTCCGGGAAAAGTGATAAAAGTATATTCTGTCATATCTCATTATTCAGCACGAGAAAGAACAAAGACTAAGTTTCGTAACTTATTCTCATGTATTTACGAGCATGAGAAAGAACAAAGATTCAGCTCAGGATTTTTTTTATTTTTATTTTTTTTTTTTTTATATTATTTATTGTTATTGTGGTTAGATTTTATTTTTTCAGAAGATTAAAACTAAACAAACTATGCTTGGACTGGTTTCATTTTTACACAAGCTTGAACCAGGAAACTATGCTTGAGGTAAGGGTTTCATTTCTTACACAAGCTTGAACCATAGAAACTATGCTTTGCACTTCCCAACGTATGGTTGGTAATTAGCCCCGTGCCTAGAAAGCTAGTGGCTCTAACTTCAGTATGAAGTCCAGGTCGAGGCAAATTCACGTGCAGCATCATTTCAAAGGAGAAAAGGCACCGTGGTATAATTTATTCTATCAGATTCAAGAGTCAATCCGACTAAAAGTGATCCAGACCGGAGGTCGCAAATCCGTATAGGGCTGCATCAAGTTGTGTTCTTGATGCAGGCCTATTGTCCGTTGGAGGAAAGGGACCAATCTCCCATTCATGAGAGGGAAATACATGGGCAATCTATGCAAAGCCATAATTCAATCCACAAACTCCTTGTCGAAGCCAAATTTTTTAAATACTATAATTAAGAAGTTATGACAAACTCTATCAAATGCATTCACCATTTCCAATTCTACAATCTGTATACTTTCTCTTTGGCCATGAAGCTTGAATGCATGGCTTCTTTAATCAAAATGATATTGTCAGAGATCTATATTCCCCTTACAAAACTACCTTGTTCTTTGGAGATGAGAGATGACAGCTTTCTTTTTAAGACCCAACAACGATAGATTGACAAAAGGTATCTAGTATAGTTTCCTCACAAATCTCATTAGGATCAATTTGTTGGGAGCCATCTTCTTTCTTGTTGCAAAAACCAAAGGTTTGAAGGCTAAGGCATCATCCTAGGAGGAGGATGGAGGGTTAGAGTTGCTCCCCTCGTTGCTGGGAACTTCTAGGGGAGTAGGATCCCTAGCAAATTGGGGTTTAGCATTTGAGGAGCAATTATGTCAAAGAGTCTTGTGGTCTTTGTTGAAATTAGTGCAGCCGGAAGAGCTATCCTCCCGAGGATGGCATAAGACCCTGGGCCGGTGGATCTTTCAATAGGGCCCCCAACACACTCCTGCCTCGGGTTTCCTGGTATGAGACCAAGCAATGAGACAAAAAGACCTCTGAGGGCCCCCTGATGATCTGGGGTTTTTGGTCTAGGACCAAGAAGTCTCTAGATGTGTCTAGGGCCTCGGATGTGTTCCAGGGAATCCCTGCCTGGTGCTTGGATTGATCCTCGGAGTATGTTCCTTGGTGGTTGATGTGAGTCCCTAGATGTGTCTAGGCCCCCGATGTTCCGTGGAATCCTTGCTGGGTGCTTGGGTTGATCCTTGGTTTTGTTCCTTGGTGGTTGATATAAATCCATAGATGTGTCTAGGGGTTCCCTCGATTCTAGGGAACCCTGATGACATCTTATTCTGTGATAAAGCCTGAGAAACCTAGTAGTCTTTATCATGTGATCTTGGTGAAATACCAAGATGCGATGATGTGTGATCCTTCCTCTCTCTCGGGATGTCCATGAGACCTAGGAGTGCCTATGTGAAGATGGACATGACCACATTGCTGATGTACCCCCTTATGCAGTGACGATAAAAAAGCTTATAGTTTCAGGCCATGAGACTTATGTGACATGTTTCTGGCTACTCTGAGGGACCCCCTTGACCTCATATTCCGCATCCCCCTTGATTTCACCTTCTTATCTCTGTGTTGGCTTTGCAAAGTCACTATCATTTTAATTCTGAATGAATAATTTCCATTATTAATTAAAATGCCATTATTTAATTATTTTAATTATTTTTATTCTAGCTCTAACATCTTTACCTTTAGCTATAAAGAAACCCTCTCTCTAGCCTATTAACTTACACTCACTCTCAACTTGTCATACAATTTCTATTGCTTTCTTTTATTTGTGGTATGGATTTCCTAGTGGATTTTCACTTTCAATTTGAGGTATTTGGTTGGACAGCTTTTTCAGTCTAGTCCTAGCTTGCTGGTTGGGAGACACTACAGATCTTCTTGGCTGTATGTGGATTCCATGCACCTTCTGTTGGCAGCTGTTGACACCTGTGGACCTTCCTGTGATTGCTTCTTGACTGTGGCTGTCGTAGGGCTTCACCAAAACCTCAGCAGGTTGTTCCTTGTTTGGTTAGAGGAGCCGTGGTTTGTTGTAGGTGCCGCGGCCCTCCTTTTTTTGGGTGCATTGTGGGCTGGCGCTGTGCATGCTGAGGGGTATAGTGGCCTACTTTCACTATGTTAAGAGTGCCATTTTGTTGGCTCCTCCTTGTTTTCTGCACTTTGCTTTCCCTTTGCCGATGTTTTTCCTCGCTTGAAGGGTTTCTCTTGCTGTCCTATTTGGTCAAGTTCCTTCTTGGTTTGTATGTTTCTCTCTTGTTGTCCTATTTGGCTGGTACCTCTTGGTTTGAAGGGTTTGTATTACGGTCCAGTTTTTGACAAATTTCATCAAGTGTGTTTGTATCACTGCTTGCAGTCCTCCCTTTGGCAAAACTGTCTAACTAACTTCATGGCAGAGATAAAAACCTTGGAGTTTTGATCCATGAATTTTAAACTATGTTTTTGAGCATATCAAAGAGGACACATCATCATGTGACATGTAGAGGTAAGTTAAGAGTTATTTTTTCTGCACTCAGAAATTCTGTTTTACTATTTAGATTTAGTTTGCTTCAGTTATTGTTTTAAAGTGCTAACCTACTTTTGCATACTGTCTATATTTAATCACTGTCTATATGTCTTAAGTGCTGATCTTGCTGTATTAGTGAACAGATTTATAAAAAGATATCATTGTTTGCTATTTTTCCCTAAAACTAACATCCAGGTTACACCTCCCAATACTTTTCCCTCAAAGATTAATAAATTAGATCCATCTTAACCCCGACTCCATTTTTCCATCCTCAAGGATAATAAATTAGATCCATGTTAAACCTTGATCTATCAAGCAACGAGAGGGATAAAATCTTAGGAATTGAACTAGCTTGGGTTCTTTGCATTGCCTCTAACAATGAAGTGGAGGCACTAGTTTCTTCAAAGTAGTCATGGTATTCACAAAATATTTAATTCAAGAGGCGACGATAGTAGGGGATTAATCCATCATCATAATATCCCTAAGGAATGAAAACTTCCCAAAGATCCAAGACTAGATAGAATTATCTAAAGGGTCCTCTCCCTTGCTCAGAAACAAGATACCATCTCCTACTTCCAAGTCTTGTGAGAGCTCAACTTAGAGGTGGAAAGGATGGAACACATCTTTATACTCTTGCAATAGCTTAGTCATTTCTTCTCTTTCTAGTTCATTCAGAGTTGTTCCAAAGTGGTAGAATCCTTGGTTGTGTTTCTATTCCAATATCTATCTCAACTATATCTTCTATTAAAAGGTTATTCCCATCCTCATATGTCTCAGGTGTTGGGGTAAATCATCACCTATTGCTTGATATATTTTATTTTTTACCCCTTCTTCTATATTGCATGTTGTAACTAGTCCAAAATAAGAATTTGCATTTATCTTGATCCTTGGCTTTTGAACAAGATGTTTTCTTGATATTCTAAGGGGCCCAAGAATCTGTTTAAATCATCATTTGTATCACAACAATCTATACACTTTGGTGGGTGGAGGAGTTCATCTTCAACATCATCAACTTTAACTATTAGAATAGCCTGTCAATCCTTTCCTCAAATAATGCATTCAACCCTAATTAAATTTCTTGATCATATACTTGAGTATTAGCCCCCGGGACTAACTTCCCATTCTTTATACAATAATCATGGCTTAACATCCTTATTTCTCCCATTCCAATATCTTTCGTATTGAACTTTAGGTGGATCAAATTGAATTCTTGAACTAGAAGGTTGATCATCATATGTGTCTATTGGTATTGGTCTTACCTCTCTTTCTTCATTTCGATCCACTTTATCTTCACTCTATGTTGTCCCTTGATCTTTTGTATCTTTACTAGGTTGGTCATCATTTGACTCTTCCTCTATATCTTCTTCACTTGACCCTTCTTGTCACCTCTTCATGATGGAAATGTTCGTCTTTATGATGTCTATTTATAGATGGAACCAGATTTATCATTGTAGTTGCTTTGTTTGACTGTGAGGCTAGTTGATATGGATTTGGGTCAACATGTACTATCAGGGCAATCCAAATCCCAATCTATGGTGGGCTCCAATTCCCAATCTTTTAGTTAGATTTTGGGTTTGTTATATCCAAATCAAGCATCAAGAAATCTGTTCAATAGTACCTGTACGCAGGTGGCACATCATAAAATTGGAAAGCTTCTTGAGTAACCAATATAAATGTTATACATGTAAAAACCAATATAAATGCTATATAAGGTGTTCCCCTCAGTGATTCTTGTTGATGAATGCAGTTATGAGAGACATTCTCCAACTTACAAACCCGTGATATGTGGAACATAACAGCTATGTGAAGTCTCTCGCCTTTACAAACCCGAGAGAAATCCCCTAAGAAGGTACTTCCAGGTTCTGGCCTGGATGAGCTAGAACGAGATGGCCTCCTCCATGGCGTGAGAGAGAAGAACTCCATGATTATCCTCGGGTGGAAAATCGAGACCGCTGAGTTGCATTTGTCAGCTTAGGAGCACAAGGTGAACGTGATAAATTCCAAAAGTGTTGGGCACATCGCCATGTGAACATAAATGAAGATGATGTGGTGGCCTCCTCCTCGAAAGCAACGGAGTTGACGAGAAAACTCGAGATGATTCTCCCAAGGCAGCGGGGAAAGAAGATTTCATAGAGGGATGTAAATTATGGACGGTACATGTGAACGTGTGAAGATTTGGTTCATTTGTGTAATGCAGTTGATCAGGTCGATGGAATCCATATGGATAAAATTCCTAGTGGATGAGTTCTAGTGGGTGTATAATATCCCTGCTATATTGTTCAAGAGTTAGACCCACCTGTAACCCTAATTGTTGTGTAAAGGGTACATGTCGGCCCCACTTTAATGTAAAAGATAATTAATGATAAAAGATAATTAATATTAATATTAGCTGGTTAATTGGTAATAATAATAATAATATATTTGACTTAGAGAGGTCGTGTCCTATTGAGCCAATAGAAACCTTTGTTGAGAAGTCAAGTTCAATATATAAGGGATGATTCTCCATTATAGAATCATATCTTTCATGTGAGTTTGTAACACCTCTCAGCAAACACTTCTACTTGGCAAAAGGTGCACACCTCTTTTGGGAGTTAGGGTTTCTAGGGCTTAAGCACCCCTCTTGCTAAGTCATCCTTGGTGGTGAAAGGTCTTCGAAGAATATAGCAAAAGGATTTGGCTAGGTTTCTTCCCTTGTTGAGAAGGGTTTCCCATGATACTCTTTGTGTTCTTGTGCATGGTGTTTCTTCTTGTGATCTTGGTTGTTGCAACAATCTTGTTTATGGTTAAGACATGACTTAAATTAATGAACTACATGATTAACCTAATGCTTTTGAAAAATCAACAAATCTTTAGGTGCTAAGCTCAAATGCTATGTGTAGAATAAATCTGGTTCAAGGTATAGGAGGTGTAACCGTATACATTAGGGCCTAGAAAATCAACCTGGTTAGAAAACAAGAAATATGTATTATAGTAGTTACAATGCACTAATGGTCGTGATACAAAAGGTCCAAAGCCTTCTGAGTAGTTGTTATAGTAGCAAGGATCCTAACAAAAGACACTTTCCTAAACGAATAAAGAGAGCGAAGGGCTAACCTATATGAGTAAAAAATCCTTCAAGGTAATAGTGTTCCATGCAGTTGATCCCTAGATGCAAAGCTCTAAGTTAGCATGTACAAAAGATAGAGTTTAAAGTGTTGCAGTGATCAATAGCCTCACGAAGGTGGGAAAGGCTCTCTGAAAGACCCTCATATTAGGGTGAGTCCAAAAGAAAGCCCCTCTAATAGCCCTAAATTGTGTAATATTGCGCTCCTAGCTATTCTTCCTTCGTTCCAAGGGTGAACAGTTATGTGGGTAAGGGGTAAGGAAACAATAGGGATTAGGACCTGATAATTTGAAGTCCTAATCTCCTCCTTCAATTCACCATGTAGGATGTTATTTCATATCCATCTATTCTATCTCTAAATCAAAGGCTTCTTCTACAAATAATAGGAACCTAATATATGTTAACTTTAGCAACTGGGGAAAAGATATCACCAAATCCTATCCCCTCAACCTGGGAAAATCCTTTTGCAACCAACCTTGCCTTTTTCTTTTCAACATTGCCATCTAAATTGATCTTCTTTTTGAACACCCATTTACATCCAATAGGTTTCCTTTTATCATGCAATGGGACCAAGTTCCATGTACATTCTTTATAATTTCATCCATTTCTTCATCCATGGCCAATCTCCAGGATTCCTTATCTTCCATCTCCATTACCTCTTTCATTGTTCTAGGCTCATTGGTGTTTGTAGATAAAGAAAATATACATGTGAAATGAGACGGACTATAATTATACATGTCTGGTTTCCTTCTGTGCCGAGAAGACCTCCTTAAAGTTTGAGGTGGAGTCTCTTCGTCCTCTTTCAAACTCTCTGAACCCTCCTCATCAGGTCCATTATGAA
>SNQJ01S0239844.1:1470-13580 GCA_010110895.2 Picea sitchensis
CCCTCTCGGTAATCCAACAAATCATGTTGTACTAAACTCTCTCTGCTACCAATTCTACATCATCCTTGTTAATTATGTATTCTGGGATGTCCTTATGTGCCTTGGATTTCTTGTGTGGCCCCTCTATTTGTATGATCAAAATTTTAGGTGGACCTACATCTTGTGGGGTTGTCATCATAGGAGTTTATTTTGTCATTGTGTCCTCCCATCCTTTTTCATTCTGCAAGGGGAAATTTTCCTTCTTACCTGTCTTCCCATTCTTCTTTGGGGTGTTGTCCTTCTTCTTTTGTGCTAGCTTAGGACCTGGATTCTTCTGTTGTGGTGGTTTCTTCACTATTTTGATTCCTCCTATAGATGTCCTCGATGGAACTAATTCATTTGTTTTCCCTTGGGCATGTATTTGGTTATGACTGGTATTTTCTAGTCATTCACGGAATCCTTAATTTCCCAGTCTACTTCTTCTACATTGTTACAGTACTGAAGTTGTAGCCACTCTCCATATGGATCTTTGTGTGCTTGGATCCACATGTTGTTTCATGTGGCCTTGAACTTGGAGATCCCTTGTTACTATGTGACCACCTCCGGAGTTATCCTCCAGCTACTGGCTATCTTTTGCTTCATTTCAGTTAGGTACCTGACAAAGGTGCTATCATTTCCACTTCTTTGTTTTGGATCTGAAGTTCTCCCTAAGGATTTGTACCATGCTACGCGAAAATGTCCAACTCTTTCACATAAGTGTGAATATGTGGTTTCCCTCCATCCTCTCAGTGCTATCATCATTTTCAACCATGAGTAGTGGAATTCGGTCCCCAATTCTTGCACATCTTTGCAGTCATCCAGGAATAGATTCAACAAGTATGGAACCCAACTTAGTATGGTGTCATTTTCACACTACACTGTTGTTGCTACGACTCCTACAAGGACCTCCTCCTTACCACATTTCCGAAGGAGTTTGCATTCCATCAGATTTGTTTCCATACTAGTGGTTTCAACACTGAATTATGCTTCATTTTTTCATATATGTACTGTGTGATCTTCTCTCCTGATGGAAGTCCTATGATGAAAAAAATTAACTCTACATCGATGGGCACTAACCCGTCGATCCACAAGGATCATCCATGAAAAACAGCAAGTAATTGCTTGATGCAGTTGTTGACATATTCCCCCCTTGTCGAAGTGGGGAATCTCGATCAAATTGAGTATCCATGTGTTGACCAGTCCTTCTATCCTCTTTTTCGACTGTAACACCAGATCTCCTAGTGGCCATGTGCCTAGGCTTTCCATGTAAACCTGTTACGCGAATTTTGGGATCTTTGTAGTGTTAGACACGTCATGGTATGCATATATAAATTTATCAATGTAGCCCAACAATATTGGAGTGGCCTAAACCCCTTCTAGTATACACGATAATACTATATATGCCTTGGGATTATTACGCGGGGATCTCAAAATGGGTTGTTTCTCTTTCCTCGTTTTTGGTGCACTGGATTGCCTAGCCTCTAGTTCTCCTTCTTCACCACTCAACTATGGCTTCCCTATTATATATTCAATTTTCACTTTGTATTGTTGCACCAACCCTATCATGGGTTGTGACCATGGATCGTTGGATATTGTTCACTCTCTATTTGTGCCATTCATTTGGGGGGCTACTTTGGCTATGTGTTGTTATTGTGAATTTTATGACATAGAGTGTTTTTGTTCCCCGACACTGCTCTATGGATCAATGTCCATCCTTATTGTCTCAATAGGTTTCCCCTCCTCTTCCACAAGTGTGGCACTTAATGGTTTTTCACATGGTGAAGTAATAACATCAACATCGATGACTACCTCCAGCTATGTAAGCACCTATTCTTCCCTTGCAGGTTCCTTTGATGACCTAGTGTTGCTTCATGTTTTTATTTCTGCTTGGATTAGTGTGTAAAACTTTGGTGGTTCCATCCTACATAAATCTCCCTATTTCTACTGAAATCTAGCTGCAAAAGTCTTTAGAATCACCTGTTCACTAATCGTCTCCATTCTCCTTAGCTCTGTGTACGCTCAAATTCACAATGAGGGTTGTTTGGCCTGCTTTTCGATTATATAATGGGTGTCATAAATTTTGTAAATATTCTCAGAGATGCTTCATTTTGTGTCATAAAGTTTCTAAAGCTTCTTTGGCATGCTTCATTAAATTTCATAAATTCTTAGTTCGCGCCTTCTTTTTCCGATGACCGGTTTTTACTTTTCCAACCATTGGCCCCTTTTCTGGTGCATTGGAACTTTCTAGTGCACTGAAAATTTCTATTGTGATTCTTCCTTGGTGCAATGTGTTTTCTTCCTATCAGTTATATCCTACGTGCAATAACCTTACTTCTTTTCGTGTTGGCTTAGTTTTCTGTTGCGCACTACTTTTTCCAATTTTTTGTCATTCAACCAACTTCCCCCATTTTTTGTATTTTTATTCTTTTTCTACTTTTTATGTTTTTCCATAATTTTTCTTTCCTAATATCTGCTATAGTACACTATACATGTGGCTTCCTTATTGTGTTGCAACTACTAAGAGTTAGTAGGTTGGTTGTCCCTATACAGTTTCAGTCGACTACCATTCACTAGACCCTGCATTTATTTTCCTGTCAAGTCTTTTTACTACACATAACCTCCATCTGTGACATACTTCACCTCATATGACCCTAGCTAATGAATTCTGAACTTACCTAGATGTTGCAAATATTTGTTGTCATATAGGAGAACTAGATTTCCCTCCTTAAATCTCTTCTTCTTTATGTGTTTGTCTTGCCAGGCTTTATCCCTTGCTTTTTGCTTCTTGTCCATACACCATTCATATTGGTGTATGGACAAGAAGAAGTGGTTCCATTAAAATTTTTGGTACCCGTCCTGTATGCCCATAATATTGTTGGTATTTTTAAATCCCAATCATCTTTATTAACATTACAAATATTTGTCAAGTCGTTCTCCAAAATATTGTTGAAATTTGCTATTGTCCCATTTTCCTGAGGATGATATGGTGTATTCTCATGGCGATAGAATTCAAATTCCTCGGTCATAGCCTGGAAGGTAATACTAATAAAATGTGTTCCTTGGTAACTCATCAAAATCCTGAGACATTTGAATCTTTTAATCACCTTCTCAAATAAGAAGTGTGTCATTGTCTCTATGTTTCAATCATTGACTGGTGTTTCTTATGCCCATCTAGTTAAATACTTTCTCACAGTAATGATGTATCTTGTTCCTGAACTTCTTGTTGGTGGATTAATAGGTCATACACAATCTATTGCCCACTTTTCAAATACCTAAAGAGTTACTTGGGGTCTTAACGTCATCTCATCCCTCTTGTTGGGTATGCCAAACCTCTGACAAACCTCACAGTTCTCACAATATTCTTTTGCACGATTCAAAATTGTTGGCCACCATAAACCTACACACAATACCTTATGCATGGTACCCTTTCTTGCACAGGTTCCTCCAGCTATACCTTCATGCGCTTCTGCTAGAAAAATGGGTTGTTCCTGCTCAATAACACACCTTCTCAAAATGTTGTTTTCTCCCAGCTTGTATAAATGACATACAATCAATTGATATTCTACATCTATAACTACCAAGTTTTTATTTTGTGCAGTACTAAACTCCTTTGGCACAACTATTGTGCTCAATAATTCAATGATATCATCAAAGTACCCATCAACTATATGTATTGAAAATAACTGTGCATCAGGGAATTTGTCCTCTAAGTTAGTAGGTTCTTCTCCATTGGTTATCCTTGATAAGTGGTATTTTCCTACATTTAGTTTCCTTGGTTTAACTATTACTTCAAAATCAAACTCTTGAAACAATAATAGCCATCTATAGATCCTCCCTCCCAACATTGGTTTGTTGACTAGATATTTGAGGGTAGAATGATCTATGAACATTTTAAAGTGCTTGCCCAATAAGTAGTGTCTGAATTTTTGCAGTGCATATACCATGGCTAGACTTTCTCTTTCTGATTTGTTGTAATTCTGGTTTGAGTCTGATAACTTCCTTCTTGCAAAGGATATAGGATGATCTAAGTTGCCTACTCTTGGTTGTACAAAAATTGCTACAAGTGCTATTGTTGATGCATCTACATGCACGTGACATGTTTTTTTCCCAATATGGGAACACTAAAATTTGTGTTTCACCATCTTATCCTTCAAAGTATCCAATCCCTACTAACATTCCTCATTCCACTAAAATTTAGTGTCCTTCAAAAAATATTCCATCGACTTGGTAATCTATACATACATCTTGATAAACCTTATGTAGTACCCTATATGTCCAAGTGTGTCTCTTAACTAGCACACTAGATTTGGTGGTGGTAATTTCACAATTACAAAAATCTTAGTAGGGTCAACCAATAAACCATGTATGCACACTACATGTCCTAACAATATCCAAAAAGGTGTGTTGAAAATGCATTTCTTGATGTTCAATGAGATATGGCATTTCCTACCCCTATCCAACATTAGTATTAATACTTCTACATGATATTTTGACAGACTGGAAACAATCCATTCATCCAAATATACTTCTAAGAACTTATGTATGAAATATTTAGAAGTAGTTATTACCATCCTTGAAAACATAGCTGGTGCATTCTTCAGTCCAAAGGGAATAATTGTATACTGATAGGATCCCCATTTTGTATAAAATGTAGTCTTATTCATATCCTCTAGAGCCATTTTAATCTAATGATAACTAGAGAACCCATCTGTGAATTAATATGCTTCATGTCCTCCCACATTCTCTAAAACCTCATATGTAAAAGGGATAGGGTGTTACAGGAAAATCCACCTGCGAACAGGTGAACTTCCTCTTGGATCCTAGACCCATTTAACAAAGACTGAAAGCTGCTAATGTTGGACACTAACACTCCTTGTAACGAAGCTAAACTATTCAAGGAAGAATAAGAAAGGAGTATAAGCACCCGTTATCACTTGGAATCACCTTCAGATTGCATGGAAGGAAAGCCCATTACCCATCAGTTTATATGTAGATGTAAAAGAGTTTTTTGAGGGGTCAAATGGATAAGATTTAAGATGATAATGTTACAAATCAGAAATCAGGGCTAGCATGGACGAGAAATCAAGTTCTTGGCTAACTTCAATTAGTAAGTGGGAGTAAATGTGAACAGAGTGAAGATTTTAGTGACAGGCGTGTAGAGGTTGGTATAAACATCAGGTCTAAAGACAACCTAAGGAAGAAAAACTCTTAACACAATCTCTTATTGAGTTAAAAGTTTAAGGACACTAAATAAACATCATAATAATATTATAATGAAACATACGTCATAATATCACCACAACAATTCATATGAATCATTCAAAGAATGAACACTTTAGCATCAGAAGCAAATAAGTTGGAATAAGAAGTTGATTTATATTACCCGAGATGTCTCAAATCAAGTACATAACCAGTTCACAGTAACTTCATCAAAATATTACAGTGTAAGGGAGCCTAGCTCAACCATTCGAAACTACTGAAGAATTTCATCTATCTATTTATAACAAAAGAGGAGGCAATAGTTGGAGGTGTGAGCTAGCCTTCTTCCCATGAAAATCTCTAAGAAGTTATTCCCTATAACAAATTTACTAACAACTAATACTATAAAATGAGAAAATGTTGGTCACTGATCCAACCAATATTTGAACTGACTTGATCTCCCTTTGATGCACAACTCTTTTTTTTCAAAGTGTCCTTCAGGGGCATGTAGTTGTCATCATGCTACCAGTTGTTGTCTCTGCAATCTTCCACCTCATCAGCCATTCATAAAGATGATAACTTGACTCTCCTTGATTCTTGGTATCTATTGGTAGCATCATTTGGTAGAGCACTCGTTAGCACCTTTACCAAATTTCCTGTGATTCTGTAGTGCAACCTCAAAAATAGGCAAGTAGAAAATGTAGCCCCAAGCCTTCATGTCTTTTGTGAAAAATTCATTCTCTGCCAAAATTTCGGTAGAGAAATTTGGTAGCACCATCTTGATGTGTCTTTGTGTAGAATTCGATCTCTGCCAGAATTTCGGTAGCACTCGCCTGTGTATCCTGTCAAAATTTCAGTAGCACCATCATAATTCGCAGCACCTTCACTTGAACATGTGCAGAATGCGTAGCAACCTCAGGTATTAGAAACACCATTAGTATTAGGTGATTTGGTAGCGTTATAGGTAGCAGACTGGTGAAACATAAAAAAAAAAGACTATTCCATAGATCCATAGTGCTATGGAATGTCTGTGCTACTAATGTCGAAGGGATTAATTCTTTATGAAAACCCAAAACTATGAACAATAAGTACTAGAAGCCTGTATAGGTGGCATATGTAGTGTTTCATCAATTGTTTATCTTTTCAAAAAGGGACCATCTTCAAAAAATGGAGCTCACCTTTCACCACTTACTTCATTAACCTGACACTCCTTCTTGGAGAAGGAGGATATCCCTTTAGCACAATAGGCTTCTTCCCTTTAGCAATGGTAGGCTTCTTCACTAGAGCTATGCTATCCTTGGCTGTTGGTTTCTCCTTTTCAATAGCAACTTTAACCTATACATGCAAGTTCCTTTTCAAGCCATTTCATCTTGGAAATGTTTCAACTCTTCTTTGAGATTTATGTTCCAAGACTAAAAGTCTTTGTTCTTCCTATAAAGTTTTTTGAGCTGCCTATGGAGAGGTTGGGCCTTTCTTGATGAAAAATTTGCTAGGTCAAGAGTGTGGTTGTATCCATCCATGAGTTCTTTCATCTTAACTCTATCAGACATCTTGCCTATGATCCTTAGCAAATAGCAGGGAATGCTCATTTCAATTTTCCCAGTAAAATGAAGCATAAGCCTTATATGGTATTGGCATAGTGTATTGAACCTCCCTTCATGCGTAAAGTACCTAAGAATGATCCTCAATATCCTATCGAAATGCTCAATCAGATGATTCCTTGGCACACTTTTAGACAGATTATCAGCTTGATGTTCAGGCTTAAGGAAATATTTGTCATAGGCTACATCTAAGGCCATGGCTTTAAACCATCTCTCACCTGTGATAGGGATTCCTGTAGCAACTGAAATAGAGGTCTCATACACCTCAAATTCAAGTCCCCTACCTTGGTCTTTAGGCCATCAAAATGTAAGGAAAGTTGCCTTGTCACCTCATTATGACCTCTTTGCATATTTTGGCAGAAAGAGAGGCATCCCACCCTTTGAAAAAATTCTTTGGCCATGAGCTATGCCTCGAATAGGTGCATGTCTACAAGCTCAATCCTAACCACCTTACCTCCCTTGTGTGACTTCTTCATATGAGGAGTCTCCAGAGTTTAGGATAACATATTTTAGGGCTATGTAGTGGTGATAACCAGGAGGATTAAAGAGTCAAATCTCAAATGGACAAGGCAACCCCTTTACAAGAATTTCCCTTAAACCAGACTAGTTTCTAGGTAGCTAAAAATGGATGTAGAAACCCCTCCCTTGAAAGTGTGTAGGTATGAACAGTGATAAAAATATATGATGAGAGGATTACCTTGTAATGGTGTTTGAAAATTGGATTGAAATAGTCTGACTCAACTGTCAGAGGAGGCAGGGGAGAAACAGTGTCGTTTGAGTAGCATCTTTAGGTAGCACACTAGGCATGCAGAAGATAAGACCTGCTTGGATACTATGAGCTCAGTGAAAATGGTGGTAATATGTATCAAAATCAATACACAGGTGGTGATATCTATAGGTTTGAATGGAGGGAAAAATTGATAGGAAGGTGTGAGGAAATATTCTCCTCCAGCTCTATAGGCAAGACAACTACCAAAATTATGAGTACTAATTCTCCTTGAAATTGATGTGAAGAGGAGGAAAACGTGGAATACATGTGGAATATATATAGTTCAAGGCCTAAGAAAAATATCAGGAAAAATTCATGAGCAACTCGGCCTCCAAATCCACCTCAGCATCAGATATGGTAGCATTGTTACCAACTGGTCAAAACTGGTAGTTTGTGCAATGCAACAATTTTGAGTTTTTTCAAAATCCAAAAATCATTATCAAAGATCATAAATATGAAAACTTTAAAGAATATTTTAATTACCCCTGTCACTGAAAACAAGGAAGATATGACATCATCATCGTACCCACAAATCATGGTAGAATATGATGGACAAGGAGTGTGCTACGGAAACTCTTGATGAGTTGTCAGTGCTCCAATTCAAAAAATGATTTGACCAGTAAGTAGAGTACAAAAGGGACAGAAAGGGAAGGTTATCAGGGAATGAGTGAGGAAAGTGGTAAGTCAATTCAAGACGATCATGGAGTGAGTCGATCCTAGTGTCAAGTCATGGAGGGGATCAAAAGATAGGTCATAAAAAATGGTCCTAAGTCAAATATTTGTGTGAGGATCAAAACATAAGTCATGACTTAAGCCTTTATTTATCAAGGGAAACTAAGAAAACAAAATTTTAAAAGGATAAATCAAAAAATTAAAATCTAAAGGCTTAGGAAAAGATGAAACTAAAGGCTAAATACCCAAGGCAACTTAGTGCGATAACATTGGCTCCACAGGGGATGGCATGCCCCTTGTGGGATGCTAAGAATGAGTTGATTAATTTCCTTATCCTAGGGCTATGGGTTCAGTTATTAAAACAAAAATAAAATAAATATGATATTTACAATGGCATGAAAATCCATTCATGGCTAAAGAAAAGTACTTTTTCAGAAAATGCCCATTGACAGGGCCACCAAAAACTTCTTCATCCTCTATATTCTTCAACTTGAAAGTGTTATTAGAGAATACCTCAAAAAATTTGAAGGGACTGATCCATAGAGCTTCAAATTTAATATGCTTGCCTTTATCTTGCTTTGGTGCATCCCACTTGAGCATCGGATCACCCAGTTGAAAATCCTCTTTATTCACTTTCTTGTCGAACGCCTTTTTGATATTCTGTTGATGATTGTGTGATTTATCTATAAGTTTCTCCTGAGCCTGTTGTACTTCAACCAACTTTTGAATCCTTTTGATCATATGGTCTGACTCCCCTTGGTAATCTTGGAAGAATTTCTCCACGGGGAAGGCAAGTTGAGAAGGAAAAATGGCCTCAACTCCATACACCAGCCGAGAAGGAGAAAATCCCAGGGACCTCTTTGTTGTCACTCTGTCAGCCCACAAAGCAAACTTAATTTTTGAGTCTCATGTTTTTTTGTTGTCCTCTAACATCTTTTTAATGATCTTTATAAGGACTTTTTTAGATGACTCTGCAAGCCCATTCCCTTGGGGGTAGTAAGGGGTAGAGTGAACCAATGTGATTCCAAATTGTTCGCAAAACTGAATCAATGGTTCATCCTTGAAAGATGCAGCATTATCGGTGAAAATTCTATTGGGACACCCAAACTTTGCCATAATGTCCTCAAGGAAACTAATGATCACTTTGTGGGAAGCATTCCTTATAGGGATAGATTCTATACACTTATTAAAGTAATCTGTAGTAGTCAATATCCATCTAAGTTGACCACTAGAAGCAAGATGAATTTCCCCAATAAAATCTAGGCCCCACTGCTGAAAGGGTCCTGAAGCTGCCACAGATTTTAATGGCAAAGACTTGAGCTACTTCTTTCCAGAGAATTTCTGACACTTAACACAGGCTCTGATCTTGGCATAAATATCGGTGAATAGACTAGGCTAGAAGTACCCAACCCTAAGAATCTTGTATGACGTGGTTCTCCAAAAATGATGCCCCCCACATAAATTGTTATGAAAATCAGACAAATATTTTGGGCTTCTTGTGGGTCTAGGAATCTCAAAAGCACTCCCAATGGATCTTTGCAATCCAAGACTTGATCAATAAGGTAGTATTTGATTTATTTGAGTTTTAAGTCTCTCACCTTGTTCTTTTCCATACCATCTGGAGGCTGTAATTTCCGTAGGAAAAATATAATGTTCTTGTACCAGCTACAATCTGCCAATGTAGGGGTGACTTGAGAACCTTTGTCAGTCAATTCAGCCTGTTTATTTTCTAAGAATGTGTTGAGGGAAATTAAACCAAGGCTGAGCAATTTGATTCAGCCAATAGCTTGGATAAACCCTGGCCTTTAACCAATTTGGTAGGCTTAATCTCAAGATCAAATTCAAGGATTTTAGCAATCCACCTACTCCTTTTTCCGTCTATATCAGGCTGAATAAGAATTTCCTTTACATAAGTTGATGGGACATAAGCAATGAATATTGAATGCAACACATAAACTATAAAAGACTTGAGAAATTTAACCAATGCATAGGCTTGCTTATCCATGATGTCATATTTTAATTCAGCATCTCTCGATGCCCTGCTGAAAAAAGCAATGGCTTCTCTAAGACTTCAATGTTCTTCTGTAATAAAACAGCTGCTACTGTATCAAATGAAGCGAAAGAAAAAATAAGAAAATCCTTGGATTAGTCTAGGATGATAAGTATCAGGGCTTCAGTAAAGGCTTTCTTTATCTGATCAAAATAATTATGGGAATCAGTAGTCCATTTGATTTTATTACCTTTTCTCAACATGGTTGTGATATATTTGACCAACTCAGCAAAATTTGAAACAAACCTTCTCAAAAAATTATTTTTTCCCAAAAAGGATTGAACCTCCTTTTTGGATCTAGGAAGTGACAAGGGTTGGATAGCCTCAACCCTACTGGAATCAATCCTTACCCCTTCATCTGACACAATATGCCCCAATAATTTTCCCTCCTTCATGGAAAAAAATTATTGTTTTGGATTCAAAGAGAGACCAAATTTTCTGCATTTCAAGAAAACCTTTTTTAAATGATCATAGTGCTCTTTATCAGATTGAGAGAACATTGTTATTTCATCCAAATAGATAACAAAAAACTTGTCCTTCTCTCCAATAAATTTTATCTCCATATCTCGCCGAAAGGCCGCCCTTGCATTCATCAAACCAAAGGGCACCTTAGCATACATGAATGTACCCCAAGGAGTGGTAAAGGTCATATTCTCTCTATCTTCTGGAAAAATAGAGATCTGATTGTAGCCAGAAAAAACATCAATCATGGACATCTCGGTCACACTCGTCACCCTCTATAATATGTGCTCCATCTTGGGAAAAGGGTAATTATCCTTTTTAGAAATTCTGTTCAGATTCTGAAAATTGACACAAAGTCTGATTTCTCCATTCTTTTTCTTCACTGGGACCAAGTTGGCCACCCATTCAGAATACCTCAAAGGAATAATAATTTTAGCATCTAAAATATTTTTCACGTCTTTCTCCATGACAGGCAGCAACATAGGATTTATTTTCCTCAGCATTTTCCTGAAGGGTTTGGTCCCTTCCTTTAATGGGATATTGTGCTCTATAATGTTGGTGTCATAATTTCTAAGATCTTCATAAGTCCAAGCGAATACATCAGAAAATTCTTTTAACAACTCAATATATTCTGCCCTCTTCTTCCTTGATAGGGTGCTTGATAACTTGACATATTTTGGATCCTTTTCTATTCCCAAATTGCACTTGGTTATATCAGCATCATCAGTGGACACTTTCCCCTTTACTGCCACATCATTTTCGTCAAATAATCTTTCCAAAAGAAGTAGTCCTTTTGGAATGTGGTTGCTAGGTAGTTGCACAATATGATGATTAGCAATTTTATTAAGGAAAACATCAGCATGAGGATTAATTTCATAATCATGATCTTGATCAATGTGTAATGCAGAAAACCCATCAACAGTATTGAGGATTTTTTTAAGTTCTAGATCATCTTCAAACACCTTCCAATATTTGACATTGTCTAGTATAGAAGGCATGTATTTGACTTCTACATCATACTTGAGTTTAGGTGGTAAGGGGACTCTGAAATTGCTTGTTGATACAACCAAAGAATCATCCATGGTATTCTCTTCTCTAGGAATAAATGAAATGTTAAAAGTTGAGAAAAAATTGTCCACCAAGTCCCATACTTCATTTCTATAAGACTTGAGCCTAGGGTGTTGTTGATGGGTGAAAATGACCGTCCGTCAATTTGAAGAACGAGTCTGGTTTGGGGTTGTCTAAATAACCCAAGTTTTTTGGTATAACTTGTTCTGATGGGTTTAAATCTCTGTTGGCCAATCTAAAAGTCCTAGAAGAAAGAAATAAAAGAAATAAA
>SNQJ01S0239845.1:0-13580 GCA_010110895.2 Picea sitchensis
AGTTAAGAAGACTTTTTCAGTAGTAATTTTCATGAGTAGTTTGGTTCTTAGCAGGTAGGTAGATTTATGAGGCCATTAGGGAAACTCGATAGGGCTTGCATTCCATTAAAGGAAAGAAGAATCCAATGATGGTTTTAAAACTAGATTTTTCAAAGGCTTATGTTCGAATATGTTGGTTATATATTGGACTAATGTTGTTACATGTGGGCTTTAGTATAGAAGTGACTAGATTGATTATGGAATGCATCACATTAGTATCATTTATAGTATAATTTATAGTGCCCTTCAATGGATCCACTTCTATTTTTTTTTAGAGCCTATAGAGGATTAATACAAGGTGTTGCATGAAATTGCAAGTAGCCAACACTCCTCGGTGTATCGTGAAAAGGGACTAACCGCCTCTCATGGATCTGTTGGACATATTGTCATTGATGTCAACAGTCAATGTGATGATCTATTGTTAATGATGAATTACCATAGATGAGATTGTCATTGATATCAACAGTATATCAGTTAGCATAAGATGTCAAACAATATGCAAAGATCGAAAGTGAAAGCTCAGGATGAGGAGAGAATAGGAGCAACGAACATTATGAAGATCAAATCTCAAAAGGAAGAGTGAATTGCACAGTATATCAGGCAGCAGAAGAAACAAACAGGATGAAGCAATTCGTGATTATTGTTGATCATGATAGGATCAACAATGTTCCTATGATCAAAGCTCAATAGAATTAGCCACTGACTATTAGTGCATAAAAGAATGGACAAACAGTTATTAAATATCACGAGAGTTAGCAAAGGAAGAGCGCATTGCATAAGTGTCGTCGAGATCAATGGAAAATTGAGAAGTCGACCAATGCACAGAAAAAGCATAAGCTCATAATGAGAAGCCTCAGCAGTCGTCCGATTAGAGTGAAGAAGCCTCAGCATCCTTATGATCAAGTTTGATCATGTTGATTGTCTAAATATAACAGACATCGGTCATATGAGTGAACGTGGGCTTGAGGAATGTTGGAGAATCGTGACCATCGGATCAGTAAGCCAGATCAACGACAGGGATAAATTGCAAAGAGCGAAAAAAGAATTAAATTAATCATTAGTTACAATACCGCAATCCGTCTAGATCGTCAAATCACATAGCTTCAAATATCTACGACTGCGGTTGATCCAACTAACCACCATTTTAAGTCAGAATAAATCGTGACTGTTGGATGCGTAATCACCAAATCTACGACAAGGATAGATTGTGGATATTGAAAGGAGAATTAAATATCATGCTATTTCTAATCCCATAATTATTCAGGACCGTCTGATCTTATAGCTTCGAAGATCGACAATTGTGGTTGACTCACCAATAGTGCACAACTTCCAATTACAGAGGTGACGAGTTAAATCACTCGCAAGTTTTGGTTCCACAATCATCCTCAATCATGGATCTTCTTCAATAATCTTCACAACAGTTGGATCACTTTTGAGTGGAAGGATAGGATAAGTGAGGAAAAATGATTGACAATTTGATTATGTGAATTCTTTTCAGCCGTCGGATAACTTTCGAGTGGAAGGACAGGATAAGCTAGCAAAGTTGCATTGTTGACAGATTGAGTCATCGATCTAATTACATGATCGACAAACATCATTTAGTCCAGATCTAAAGTTGCGAGGAGGTTACGCTCCAGAAAGTTTGAGATGTGAAATACCCGAAGCCCGGAAATATGAAATGAATAAGGACCGTTGGATTTGGAGAACATACAAGGACCATTGGATCAGGTTTGTTGGTCAACAAACCTCGTCAGCAAGGAAACACAACAAACTATGTCTACAAGGACATGTGGCAGACCACGTCAACAGACAACGTCAGAAAAGACATGTGACAAACCATGTCAATAGACCACGTCGGCAAATAAACATGGCATAATCAGATGAAGACAAGTGTCAAAGAGGAAATTGACTCGTTCCATGTCAACAAGTGACATAAGCAAGTTGCATCACTCTGGGAGATTTTTTTCAGGAGTTTTACCACAAACAAATGTCCAAAGTCCCAAAGTCTCGAAGGACGAAGGTCTGAAGTCGCTCTCAACTATTGATCTAAGATATAGTTTAGGAGTCAGGACAACCATTAGATCCAGGAGAAGAACATGTGTCACATCAGAAGGTCTACGTCGACAAACTATGCCAGCAAGAAACTGTGAGAGACCATGTCAGCAGTCCACGTCAGCAAGGACACATGGCATAGTCATAGAATGACAAGTGTAAAGCTGAATCAACATTTCAGGTATGTGAAAATCATGAATCAGAGTGACACGTGGAAGCTACTCATCTCGTGACATGTCAGTAAGTGACATAAACAAGTTATGTCACTCTAGGAGTTTTTTCTTCGATAGTTTTACCACCAGCACCCGCCCAATGTCCTGAAGTCTCGAATACCGAAGACCTAAAGTGGACACGAGACGTTCGATCTAAAGATCACTTCAGGAGCGTTCTCGACTGTTGATCTACTTCAGTGGAAGGATAGTGTAAGTGGAATCATTAACTGACAATAATCGGTCTCCACCATTGATGATTTACTCAACAGGTGATCACTTTGGAGGAAAATGGAGCAACTTTTATTTGAAACCTCCGAAGTCCCAAACGCCAAATTCCCAAAGCAGACATAAGTCATCTAATCTGAAAGATCACATCGGGATTATTCTCAACCATTGATCATACCACAATGAAAGCTAAGACTTGTGAATTCAGAACCCCGGAGATGCAAAAGGATCTCGACCGTTGATCGAGAAAGCGACACGCATTAGTGGATTGTCAACTCCAGAAGAATGGCGTATGAAGGAAAGAAGGGGTTGAGAGTTGAAATCTCTGAAGTCCAGAGACCCAAAGGATATCTCGACCATCGATCTGATGTCGGGATTACTCTCAACCATTGATAAAAATACAGTGTACGGATAGCGTAAGCATAATAGCCAAAATCCCGAAGTAAATTGTGGTCATCCATCTCATTGCTTGATTAAGTCCTGGTCGTTGGATTAAGCAATGAAGTATAGGTCCAAGGATTGTACATGACCATTGATCGGGTTCCATGATATAAATGTGAACCGCCTGATCTGTTCAGCGATATCGTATTTGGGAGGTTTTGAAAGGTTGGAAGCCACGAAGACTCGAAGGGCAAAGTCCCAAAATTTTGTCAGCCATCCATCTCATCAGAAGATTGGATCATGACCGTTGATGTGATAAGTGCTCAAGCGCTCGTCTCGCCTCTCATGAGGTCACCGTCGTTGGTCATATGATAAAGAGATTTAAAAGGGAGAATGTAATGGGTCGCTTAAATTCATAAGCTCTTGGTTCTACACCTATGATCATATGAACATGGTTTGAAGGAAGCACCTATTTTTGTTATCACAAAGACGAAGAAAACCGATCCATGACTGTGATCAATTTACGAAAGTAAAGGGGATGCTAGGTGTAAATTTGAAGACACGGAACGATGAACTCTGGTGGTCCCAAAAGTCATTGTAAATAAACAAGTTAGTTATAACTTGTTTCACAAGTCACCTCAATAACTTAGACAAGTTTTGAGCATAAGAAAATATAAATACAACCATATTTGGTTCACTAAGGTAGTGTGCTTGTGGAGGAGATATAGGCTTGTAAAAGTATAGGCTCACTGAGAAAGAGCGGCCTGTGGGGAAAATGAAGGGGATACGGACCTGAGGTCCATGAGAATATGTAATGATCCCAAGACAAATTCTTTCTTGGAATCACTAACTACTACTAATTTATTGAGCTTTTAAGTGCATACAAGATTCATCAACACATGGAGATCACAATATATTCAAGATGTAGAAGCACAAGCAAAGATCTGACCTTTTTATTATGAGCAATGTTGAGCATAAGAAAATATAAATACAACCATATTTGGTTCACTAAGGTAGTGTGCTTGTGGAGGAGATATAGGCTTGTAAAAGTATAGGCTCACTGAGAAAGAGCGGCCTGCAGGAAAATTGAAGGGGATACGGACCTGAGGTCCATGAGAATATGTAATGATCCCAAGACAAATTCTTTTTTTGGAATCACTAACTAATTTATTGAGCTTTGGCGCATACAAGATTCATCAACACATGGAGATCACAATATATTCAAGATGTAGACACAAGCAAAGATCTCACCTTTTATTATGAGTAAATGTAAGATCAATACAATAGATGGTCGACCATATGAGGTTTATGCCATATCGGCCATCTATTTTATTGATATTACATTGCTCATATTACAAAATGAGCCTCCAAAGGTCGGATATACAATGAAGACTAAACACAATAGATCCTGAGCTGCACTAATGCTCTCAACCTCCAAGCCATGTCCGCCAGGAATGGCCGGCTCAATAATTTTGGCTCCCGCTACTTAAAAGTAGTCCACCATCCCGAACATGCCAAATGATAGATCTAACTGTAAGAAAACCCAGATGTCCAAATTCCAAATCCACTTTCGCCAAACTCCGAACTGAGTTCCTCCATTGAATGGTGTGCCCCATTAGATGACTTGAAACCCCAGTCGGTTTTACCCTCGATGAAGCTGATATCTCCAAATGATCTGGAAAATTCCAAGAATGGCAGGATCGGGTGATGGTAAGAAATAAACTCCAAAGTTCACTCCAATATCCTCTCAATCGCTAGCAGATATGAAATCTTCCACTAAATGGTGTGCCCCACTGATGATCAAACTCCTAAAGCAGGCTCCTACTTCCATGGAGGCCTCCAAAATGCCTCCAAACTCTCCAAGAATATAGATCGCTAAGGAGAACTCTGCGGAGAATTTTCAGCTCAGATCTCAAGGCATCTCCCTAGATCTGTTTCCATCAATCACTGATGTCCCCTAGACTCGTGACGTCCTAACTGCAGACAAATGTAGAATGATGATAACCCTCCGTGAAAATCCCTCAAACTCCATGTTCTGCCCTTCAAGTGTTTTTAGCCGAGATGGATGAGACTAGAATGGTGTGGAGGAGTCTTTCATCCCCAGGACAAAGTCAGTGGAACAAGGTTGGATATTTCACCATCGAGTTGCTCACAAGGGTTTCCAGGGCCAAGAAACCCCAAATCAATGCTCAAGAGAAATAGCCACGTTAATCCAAAACTAATGAGTAATTGGTGCACCCTGCCTCTTACTTTATACTTCTTCCTTCCTAATTGCTGAGCAGTTAACTCCCATGTTTAATATTCTATTCTTCTGTTGAGCTATCTATTACTCCTTTATCCCTTTCCCTTCTTAAGTCAACTCAAAAATAAAACTTTTAACTTTGACTTTCCTTCAGCTGTGAGACTATGACTCCAGTGGGGGTGCCCAGCCACTGAAGTCTCCTCATCACCTCTCTAAGAGGTGGAGACATTGGCGCCTTGTTTGAAATTGCTTGTCCTCAAGCAATTCTAAAAATAAATTACAAGTCAAGAAGGGAGCTCATTGGATGATGATAAAATAAATTACAACCTTGATGAAGAATTTTTTGTTGAAAGAAGTCTATGTCCATTTTAACCCACCAATCATCATAGTGTAAGAACTTACGTTGGGGGGTGATCTAGGATGGATTTTAAAGAATGAGTGGTTAAAGAATAAATTTACCATGGAGGAGGCACAACCTTAAGGGAAATTAGATTAGGATCGAAAGTGAGGCATAATATCTAAGAAGTGGTGGATAAACTAGATAAGGGAGACTTTTCGAAAGATAAAGTGGTTAGTGGAGATATTGAAGAGAAGGGAAGGACAAAGGCATGATTGGAGAAGTTGAAGTTGTGGAAAATTGGAGATAAATCCATCTAATGATTGAGAGACAGTTGATTGGTAGTGGAATGAGGCTCGCGAAGGATAATGGAAGAAGAAGGAGTGTGTAAATAAGTGGAGTAAGTGATAGAGGAAGCAAAGTAGGAGAATGCATGTGTTCAAACTGACCAATTGGATACATTGTAGTAGGAAGCTACCTCTAAAGAAATTTTTTATTAGTCAACATAATAGGGAATGGGCATGGTCATTGATATATCTTCTTTTTTTTCCTATTGTAAGGGAAGATAAATGTGAAAGATAAGAAGGAGAATATAATAGATGGAAGAGAAATCATTTTCAATATCAACTATCATGGGGAAACCACCCACCCTTCTGCTCCTCTTGGATCAAGTCACAAAAACAAGATCAAGTTGCAACAATTTCTACTTTGTTTTACTCCAAGCCTTAGTAAGCTCTCAAAATCATGCATGTATTATCTTATGATCATAACTATATTTTCTTAGAAAAGACATGCAATGTTGTTAATGTAGGTTGTTAATGTGTGTAAGCTTTACTATTATGTTATTATCTACATATAAGATTATTACATTTATTGCAGTGGTAATAATGGTTCCCCCTTTCATTTCACTTGCACTACTATACCAATTATAATTTGGCCAGTGACTAATTGTTATTCATTGTACTACTAATCATGCTTCAAATTACCACTTTAACATTTAAATTCAAACATTGCATCCTATTACCTTGTATTTTCTATTCAAGGTTATCTTCAATAGAAAACATTAAACAAATCAAAAATTTCCTACCCAAAATAAGGTTGAATGATAAATAAGAAATTTAAATTATGAATAATCCATTTATTCATCATTTTTCCATGCCCATTCATGATTCTACTTAATTTTAAGTGAAAAACATTAAAAAAAAATCAACATCAGCCATTATTTTGTTATTTTCACTTTGAAGTATCCTATACTTTTTAATTTTTTCCTCATCACATTGATAAGCTGATGTTATATGTGATGATAGGGAATAACAAATGAAATAAAGATGAAAATATACATGTAACATTCAAAAAAGGGAAGGACAAATTCACTCAATAAAACAACATGCATTATTGGGTCGAAAAGGTTCTCATGTAAATAATATATTGATCAAAAGATATTGACAAATTAAGTCAAGATTAAAATATACATTATTATACAAACATGTTATTATTGTTAATTTAATATACATTATATTAAAATGTATATGTTATTGTTAAATTTTAATAGAAATGGAATTAATATTATTTAAAAATAAATTGAGGGACACATTTGAATTTTTAGAATTATAAATCTAATTCCATTTTAATTTTAGATTTATTAAGCATTAGAAAAGATTAAAATCTTTAAAGTGTTTTTTAAAGAACAAAAATATAACATTTGTATTTTGCACGACCCTTCTCAACTTTTAATAATTTCAAAATTAAAATGAATTTAATGATACCAAATCACACATCTCACATTATCATATTTTTTTTAATGTATGATTATTTATCCTTTTTAATGTAAAATTAATAAGATGAGATGTAAAAGCAATTAGAATGACATGAAGGATATGTTTCTCAATAATGCCTCATCATAAATGTAAAAGTAAATGAGGATGAGGTGTAAAAGTAGTGAGGATGGCATATAGTTGTAATAAATGTACACTTTAATTACCTACCCACCATCTTGGGTGAATGTGTTCATTGTTTTGGCATGTAAAAGTTATTTATTAACATGTAAAGGAGATGAGATGTCGGGACTTGTTTCTCAATAAGCCTTTATCACAGTTGTAAAATTCAATGAGAAATAGGTGCAAAAGTAATGAGGATGACATATAGTTGTAACAAATACACACTTTCACCACCCCACCACCTACATTCTTAGGTGAAATGTGTGCATTTTTTTGGCATGTAAAAGTAATGAGAATGACATGTAGTGATGTGCTTTTCAATAATGATTTATCACGGGTGTAAAAGTAAATCATGATGAGTTGTAAAAGTAGTGAGAATAACATATAACTATAACAAATGCACACTTTCACCACCCCACCATCTACCCTTTTATGTGAAAGGTGTGTATTTGTTGGCATGTAAAAGTAATGAGAATGAAATGTCGTAATGTGTTTCTCAACAATGTTATATCACGAGTGTAACAATAAATGAGGATGAGGTCTGAAAGTGGTCAGGATTGCATATGGTGGTGGGGTAGTGAAAGTGTGTATCCGGGACAACAATTTGTCATCCTCACTACTTTTACACCTCATACTTATTTAGTTTTACACCAGTGATAAGGAATTATTGAGAAACACATCAGTGCATATCGTTCTCATTACTTTAAGTCCTCATCCTCATCACTTTTAGTACTCACAATTATTAAAGTAATGGTTGGGCTTAAAAAAATATGATAATGCTAAATGTATGATTTCATGTCATTAAATTCATCTTAATAAAAAATACACATCTTCACTTAGAAACATGTGTAGTGAAGGGTGGAGAAGTGCATTTGTCTTGAGGAGGGTGGGTAATAGGCATAATGTGTCTCTCAAAAATATCTTATAACTATTTTTAAGTAGTAATTAAACCATATATTATAATAAATTACTAAAAAAAAAAAATTATTTTTATTATTTTTATTTTCATGGAGTCATAAATTCCATGTTTCATTAACACAACAGAGTATAATATTTTTCTCAAATTGATAGTTTAAATGTGTTTTTTTTAGATGATTTGAACATGAATTTCATGTATGAGAAATTAAAACTTAAGACTTTTGTTTTCACGGAAAACCTTGTGGAGAAACCCAATGGATGTTTCACCACATTTGTGGTTTGTAGTAAACCCATCAAGCATAGAATAGTACAACTAACCTAAAGGTATTCAAACCAAACACCTAGTGACATAAAACTATCCAAATACCAAATAACATTAGTGACGACCAATTAAGTTAATCTCATAGGCTTAGTTAAAACCTAAGACTTATACCAATGCTCATATCTCATATTAATTAAATTAAAAGCATCTTCACTATAGAATAACATTAATTTGTATCAATTTGCTATAATTATTAATTTATGAACAATTAATATTAATGAGAAAATTTATGGACTATAAAAATCCATTACACATGCAAAAATTAGTGTTTTTAAATTAATTTTCTTTGATTTTATATATATATATATATATATATATATATATATATATAATTTCATATTCATATTCATGCTAGATTTACAGGAAACACAAAATTCATTAAAAAATTAATGTTTTAAAATTAATTTTCTATATATATATATATATAATATTTCACCTTCATGCTAGATTGTACGTAACACATAGTGATGAAGAAGAATTCCCTCGTAATCTCTTTAGAAAACTATACGAATTGTACTTCACCTAAATTCTACCTTCTTGTCTCTATTATCTTCTTATAGATATTTTAGACATTGGTCAAATATGACAACCTTTTTAAGTATCTTATTTATTAAAGCTATATAAGGACTTATCTAACTATTATAATCACCATTCCTTTACATTAAATATTCTTAATTTATTTTGGAAGGAATGCTTTTTTTTTCTTTTTAGGACAAGGTCAACTTTGATCACTTAAGACTGAAGTGGCTTCCACTTAATGTTCTAATGCTCCTATAACAATCTAAATTGGATCATTGCCAATTTTGTTGTAAATTTGTAATAAGTACTTAGTCACTTTTCTTTTTGCAAATTTTGTAAACATGAGCTTTTTTATTTTATTTTGTCTTTTGGAAAAAATGGGAAGTGAAACGAACCATTCTAATGAAGCACTTTCAAAGAAATCTCATTAAAAATGAACATTGTAGTGAATAAGGACATTCAATAGGGAGGTAAGGAGAACTTGAAAATTTTGTGGATATGAAAGATTTAAGAGTGAAACATACTTGAAGATTGGTGGATGAAGGAGTCAAGGAGCCTATTCATAACGAGTGAATGCATCTCTAAGCCATGGTCATTTTCATTTTTTTAGTGAGTAACAATGCATGAGTTTTATGGGCATGCATATCTCACACATCATAATGAATTTCCTAATCAAAATAATTCTCTATTTTGTATATTTTCTAGGTGTAATATACTCTATGGAGGTTTATTGCAGCCTCGGGTTTTGGTTTGAGTTTTATTTCTTGAAATTTTTATTCTAGTTAGTAAATCCAAACTTCACAAGCTCAATCCTCTTTGGGTCATGTTTTGTCTCACTAGATGAGTTTCAACTCACCCAGATGTTTCTTATTCCTTTTGAGTCGTGTTTTGTCTTGTTGGCTAAGCTTCCACTCACCCACAAGTTGTATTTCCTCTTTTGGGCCACGTTTTATCCTGATGGTCGTGTTCCCACTCACCCAAAAATTGTATTTCCTCCTCTGTGCCACACTTTGGCTTATTGGATAGTGTTTTTCAACTCCCAATCAGATATACATTGTGTGCAAATGGTTGATGGGACACTTACCACCTTACACGTCTTCTCTATCTCTCGTGTAGGCTACACAACCCCTCACACTAAGTGATTTTCTTTGGTTTTTGACCATAGTCTTGTTCTACGTGAAATTTGTCTCTTGGTTGGAGGAAAGTGTGTTTTGAGAGGATGGATTGGATTTATAATAGTTTATTTGTTTGAAATGAAGAACTATAGTGCCTCAACTATGATTTGAATTTGAAACCAATTTGAAGAAAATCTTTAACATCAAAGAAACTTGAACTCAGATTCATGATTATAATTAGAGAGTGTGTTACATTATTGGCAAATTTAAAAGTAGAGAGAATTGAAATATGAACATAGAATTGAACCAAAATTCTATAGAATCAAGAAACTATCATTATCTAGAAGAATCTAAGTTGATGATATGGATGGGCCATAGGCTACCATTTACAGATCAGATGGTATTAGGAGCAGGTTCATCATAGACTGTGAAGTAGATGCCATGGGAAAATCCTTGAAAAGGAAGAAAATATGGAAGAGTTGATAGACCTCAACGGATAGATACAAGAGGAAAGTCAGTATTGGAGGTAGAATGTGCATGAGTTGGAAAAAATAACTTTCCAATTGCTAGGAATCCTTAACCACCATGAGGGAAGAACAATTACATGTAGAAGCATATTGTAGCCTCAGAGTTTGGGGAGAAATTCAACAAGCCAGATAATCATAAGAGGAGAGGTTCACAGTTTAATCACTAACTATACCAAGAATTAGGAAGTTAAGGAATAGGACTTTAAGGAGTTAGAAGAAGAGGTATCCAAGAGACTAAGGTTCTCCATTTCCATCAGGAAGCCATTCCCATGGAGGAAAAGGCAACTAAAAAAGGAGTGTGCAGGAAGCCACTAAAATATGCTTGTAAAGGATTGGAAGAGGGCCATAAAGAGATGATTCCACCATCCAAATTTTCTCCACCCTCAGGAACCAAGAAACCAAGCCAGGTAGTCATCACTACAAATGTAAAAGGTATGACATGGTTTGTTTTTGTTGCAAGATAAGGGGTCATAATGCTAAAAACTATTATCACTCTAGAAGGACAAGTAGACTATGCAATAACTATTTCCCATACTCCAAATTGAATGGACATTAGGATGACAAATGTTGGAGTCTTCACTCTGAATTACATCACAAGAACCGAACAACCAAGAAGAGATATTGGAGAGCTAAGGTCATACAATAGGAGTTTCTTTACACCTACAACCCAAGGAGTAGTGGGTTTCAAGTGACCTATTTCCCATACTCCTATTGAGATGGAAATTAGGCATCTAAAAAAGGAATTCACTATTTATCTTTTATCTACCATCCTGCATGGAGCTTTGTTGGATATTGCTTGATGGAAGAAAAGGAGGTAGGAATGTAAATCCAAAGAAGAAGAAGAATGAAGGGAGATAAATATTTAGGGGATCAAAATCCTACAAATGGGGAGGTGGATCCAAATTGGATTCTTGTCAAACTTCCTGTAAATTTGTAATAAACACTTAGTTTCTTTCCCTTTTGTAATTTTTTTAAACGTACATTTTTTTATTTTATTTTGTCTTTTGGAAAAATTGAAATGGAAATGAACCATTGTGATGGTTGGACTTCCAAAGGTAGCCCATTAAAAACTAAGGTTGTAGTGAAGAAGGACATCAATGGGGAGGAAAGGATAACTTGGGATGTTTGCAAATATGGAATCTCTTGAAGAGTGTATCATGCTCAAGATCATGGATGAAGGAGTCAAGGAACCCACCCATGATGAGAAGGGATTCCCAAGCCAAGCCATATGCACTATTTTAGTGTGAGTAACACAATGCATGACTTTAAAACAAATTCCATAGTTCACCCATTGTAATGAATTTCCCTAGCAAAATAAATCTTTGGTGTTATATTGTGTTAGTGTAATATTATCTATGGAGGTTTATTGTGGTTATGGTTTGAGTTTTATTGCTTGAATTTTTTGTTCTAGCTCATAGATGCAAATTTCACAAGATCAATCCTCTCTTTTCCACATTTTCTCTTCTTGGCCAAGTTTTGACTCAACCACTAGGTCACCCATTCCTCTCCATGCTTCATTTTGTCTTTTTGGTTGAGTTTCCACTCACCCACGAGTCATATTTCCTCCATTGGGCCACGTTTTATCTTGCTAGTTATGTTCCCACTCACCCACAAATCGTATTTCATCCTCTATGCCAAATGTTAGCTTGTTGGTTGGTGTTTTCTAGCTACCAATAGGCTATACACTATGTGAAAATCGTTGTTGGGATATACACCACCTCACATGTGTTATCTCCCTCTCATGTAGTCTACATGACCCCCCAAACTAAGTGATTTTCTTTGGTATTCACCATAGTCTTGGTTTTCATGAAATTTGTCTTTTGGTTGGTTGGAGTGGGTATTGAGAAGATGGATTGATTATAATATTTTATTTGTTTGACATGAAGCACTAGAGTGCCTCAACCATGTTTTGAATTTGAAACCAATTTGAATAAAATTCGTTAACATCAAAGAATATTGAATTCAAGTTCGTGATTATAATCATAGAGTGTGTTCCATTACTAGCAATTAAAGGTAGAGAGCATTGAAATTTGAACAGAACATTGAACCAAAAATACAAAGAATCAGTCGATTATCATTCCACATAAGAATCCAAGTTGATGAGATGGACGATCCATACACCTACCATTTATGGATCATGAAACCGATGGGGCTTCCAATTGATACTATATTGATCTTTTTATAGATGAACGGATGTTACTCATCTACCCCATATTGGATTGTATATTTATACACCTATTGGTATATGTTGGAGTTACTTCACATACACCTAGGATTTATTTTTTCTAAGGTGATTCCTTGTTTACTAGTCATAATTAGTCATTATCTAGTCTCCTATATTTTAGGGGAGAATATTCCACCTAGACAATATTCTCTTTCAATTGACACTTCAGTTTGACTAGTTGATTTGAGTTTATATGTTGCATTGGTTTTGTCACCATGCAACATTGGGATGATCACCAACGCATTACTCTTTGTTCAATCACTTAACTAAAGACTAGTTGACTAGTTAACTCAGCTAGGTCGCAGTTCACTCCCATAACTGCCCGAGAGACTAGACTAGGTGGCAGTTTACTCTTGTAACTGTTGGTGTGTGTATAGATCAATCTAGACCACCACTATGGCTCATTAGTTACTCATGTATCCTATATCTATTATAAATTATTCACTCTTTGAGTGTGGAATACGGTTAATGAGAATTCTTCCATTCTTTCTCTCTTGCTTCTTCTTTCTCAATTTCTCTCTGCAAATGTG
>SNQJ01S0239846.1:0-13580 GCA_010110895.2 Picea sitchensis
ATAGCCCATTGGAAAGATCTATTCGAGGACTACAACATTTGCACAAAATTTCATGATGAAATTTTTCAAGCGCAACGTACCCCAAAAAATGTCGTTTAGGGCCTCAAAACGGCTCCAGAAGTTCAGGACCTGAAAAACTGCTAAAAATAGTAAACTGTGCGAAAACTAAAAAAAATGAAAGAAGCAATGGTGGGGGTCCAAGTGGAATAGGTGGGTGGCCACCAATATCCACCTGGATCAAAATAATACATATCCCATGCATATAGAAAGGGAAAGAATGTAATACACCACTTGCCCAAATAAAGGGATGTCAGAATTCCCATGTTTTTCATCTATAAAGGACCAAAGTGGGCCAAGGCTATATATACACAACATGTGAAAATTCTTTTAGCAACAAATATTAAATCCACCATCTTCATTTGAATTATTATACAACAATAAATAAGAGTGAAGAATTTCAACAAGAAATTCATTGTGGTTTGTTTTGAATTAATATATAACATTGAATAAGTGAAGTAGTTGGTCAAGTAATTGAAACATTTAAAATCATTTGTGGTACACCCTACACCAACAATAAAATGAAGAATAGTGAAAAGGAAACAAATAAAGTGTTATTGTTTTTATTATATATAACATTTACATGTGAGTTTTCTCTACCTATCAGATCTCTCTATAAATACAAGGTCCCCCACTCCTAACAAGAGGGAGGGTCTTGAATATTTCCAAGAAAAAGCATGAACATGTGTGCATAAGGTGATATGAGAGATGATATATTTAGTGGAAGACACCCTAAGCTAGAGTTGTTAAAGACACAAAAAATAATCTTATGCACTCAATTGAGAAGACTTCCACCTTTGGGAGATTCCCTATAGAAATAATCCATGTGGCATGGTCTAATATTACATGATTCCCATCTCCCCTAGCAACTTGCTCAACCTCTCAATGGCTCCACCATTTTGAAATTGTCGGGAGAAAAAAGTAAAATATTTATATGAACTGATAAGGTCAGACTTTGATGGGGTAGTCTAAGGAGACCGACTTTCCAACTTGGGTTATAGAAAAATGGTCAACATTGAGTACACTTTAGACTCAAAGGGATGCTTTGATAGAATTCCCTTATTATTAAGGAAAGTTCCTTTCAGAACAATTTTTTTTCAAGGTGATGGATGCCCATTTTCCAACTCCATTCCTTGTGTCATGTAAAAGAGCTACTTTTTATCATGTCACCCCACTTAGCTAATGAATTTTGGTTTGAATAAATATTTAAATAAGACATTCTTATTGAATCAATATTGTAATGTACCCCAACTTAGTTGAGGCCCATTACAAGCTTGGAATTACTCATAAAATGAAAAAAATTCTGACAAATAATTCTTGTAGCTTACAAGCTACATGAATACATAGATATTTTGCCACTCTTTCATCACTAATTTTAAATGAAACAATAACATGTTGAAAATACACATGAAGGCAACTAATTAAATTCACACAAAAATATATAAAACCATTCTCATACACAAATCTTATAAACAACAACAATTAAACTCATAAGAGTAACACAAAAAATATATAAAAACACTTATCTTTGAAAACAATTGTGCAACCAACTACTTGGGACGGACATTCCACCCAATCATATACTTTTTTTTCTATATCTCAACATCAATTCACCCTTGATTTGGGGCTAGTAATCCACAAAAGAGGGTGTCTCACTCTATCCACTCACATCCCAGTTCAATCCCACCACCCACTAGCTTTTCCTATGACTATCTCGATTTCCACCAGTTCTCTTCCACACACCTGCCCAACCCAAAGAATGTACCCCTTCACTACTCTCATTCCATCAGGTTGTATCATTCCCAATGTGCCTCTTTCACTACACCTAATCCATCAAGCTGCAACATTTTAGTAGGGTCTCTGGCACAGGTGACCGAGAATCTCACGATTAGGATCTTCGGGGAAATTAGCAAGGGAAAATTACAGTAGCGGCTTACTGTTGTAGTGAAACTCACATAGGAGTCCTCTCCTCGGGCCAGACAACATGTTTCTTCAGTATTCATCTCCAAAAACACTCCAGAATGCTTCTAGAATTCACCCTCCTTACTACTCTAGCTCCAATTCCCTTCTTTCCTATTGTATTCTTGTTGTTCCTACTCAAAAACTGTGACTCTCCAACTACTCCCCTTTTCCATATGAATTTCCTCTCTTTTCTTGATTTTTTGAATTACATTCATTCCCCAAACAGATTTTTCTCATCTTCATGTTCCCAATTACTATGGGATGTGACCTTTTACACCCACCCTCTTACAAGTATTCAATGATTGGGTTCTTCCACACTCGAGAGAAAGTCAGAAAGTTCACTCAAAACATTAAAAACAAGAGAAAGGATTTTGGGAAATAAACTCATGAATAAAAAAAACCCTTTTTTAGACCACTCCTCTCTTGTGGAAAATTCAACTCACATCTCTTTCCATATCCCCCAGTAGTTGGCATCACACTTTATTTATTGAAAATTAAGAAATACAAATTCACATATACATCACTTGACCACAACAATACATTATATCTACAATATGCATTAATTAAACTGGGAATTATAGTGGGGATGTTACATTCCCCCTCCCATTTAATTGTCCATCGTCCTCGATGCATCACACCATGTCCAGTTACATATATAGATTTCCATTATAATATTCATAAAGAAAACATAATTATGGAATTTTTACCTTCCAACAACAGTCCCAAGAAAAATCTTGTGTTCTCCTCAACCTGCTTACCCCAAGAATGCGCCCCCTTCACTTATGTTAGTCCATCCAACTGCACCATTCACTTATCAGAGTTGTCATCACAGGTGACCAAGAACTCTGAGATGGGTTCCAAAACTATATCTTCCCAAAATGGAGTCTTGCATTCAATTTCCTTCAAAATTGGAAAAAATGTGTGGGTATTCCTCCCACATAGTTTCTTCATGATAGCATGTTGCATATTCAGGACAATAACAGGTCCATTGAACCTTTACCAGCCCTATTGATTTTTTCTTGAGCAGTTTGAATTTTCAGTCCAGAATACGCACTAGATCCATGTGGAATTATCCTTCGTGTTCCACCTAGATCACAGACCAATCAATTATGTGGTTAGGGTCATACACATGTTTCTTTAATAATGACACATCAAACACATTATGCACTCTAATGGATGTAGGAAATGCTAGCATGTATGCAAATGGTCATATCCTCTCTAATATTTCAAAAGGTCTGCAATATCTTGCTACCAATTTTGGGCAGCAACCCAAACTTAGCGCAATTATCTTCACTTTCACTTTTAAAAATGTGTTCTTTCCTACTTTAAAATCCTTGGAAGTTCTATTCCGGTCTGCAAAGCTCTTATGCCTGTCCTAGGAAACATTTAAATTCCACTTGGTATTCACCATCTACTCTTCCATTTCCTTCAATAAATCTGTCTCAATCACAACTTTTTCTACTAGGTTATCCCCGCTCACTGGTGTGTTGCACTCTCTACCATACAATGCTTCAAACAAGCTCATTTTCAATGAGGCTTGATACACATTATTGTAGGAAAATTCAACTAAGTGTATATAATCTTCCCACTTGGATGGTTGGTCCATCACATATATTTTGAGCATGTCTTCAATTATCCTATTTTTCCTCTATGTTTTCTCATCATATTTTGGGTGATACATTGTATTGAGATTTAGATTTGTCCCAAAACCCTTGAACAAACCCTTCCAAAAATTGGAAGTAAACTTTGGGTCTTTGTCTGAAACTATTACCTCATGCACTCCATGTATCCTAGAAACTTCCTTCATGTAGATATCTACAATGTTTGATACCTTGTTTTTAGTTTTCACGGGAATAAAAAGTACAACTTTAGTCAATTTTTCCACCACCAACATGATCGAATCATGTTGCTTCACTATTCTGGGAAGCTTTGTAATAAAATACATAGTAACAAATTCCCACTTCCATTATGGAATGGGAAATGGATGTAAAATCCCAACTGAATGCATGTGCATTGGTTTCACCTCTTGGCACTCTAGACACCTAGCTATATAATTAGACACTTATTTCTTCATTCCAGACCACAAATATTGACTCCCCATGGATGCAATGGTTTTCTAATAATCCAGGTGTCCAACGTATGGCACATAGTGCATTTCTCTAAAAACTGCATTTTTCATCTCACTAGAGTTTGACACATATACCTTGCCTCAGTATACAAGAACTCCATCTTCCCATAGCTTGAAATATTTAAATTTATGTTGTGAAATGCCATGCTGTAATGCTTCTTTTATTTGCAGGTAACATTGATGTGCATTTGTTGCTTCAATATTTCTATTTTTTTTAAACATTGTACATGCTAATGGCTACCACATGCATCTCATGTGCCCTTTCATTGAGTGCATCAACAACTTGATTTTCTGTCTCTGATATGTTTAATTCCGAAGTCATATTCACTCATAAATTCAAGCCATCTAGCTTGTCTAGCATTTAATGTTGGTTGTCCAAACAAATGTTTTAGACCATCGTGGTCTAACCTTAGCTCAAATATTCTCCCCATGAGATAGTTTCTCTACATATTTAGTGCATGAAAAATGGTTGCTAACTCCAGGTTATCAATAGCATAATTTATTTCATGCTCTCTCAATTTCCTAAACTGGTAGCATACCACATGATATTTTTGAGTGAGGACCCCACCAAGCCTCTCTTTGCATGCATCCATACACACAACAGAGTCTTCATCTAGGTCTCTAATCTTCAATATTGGTGCATTGGTCAATATGTCCTTCGAATGCTCAAAGTTTTCTTCACATTCGAGATTCCATGCAAATTCTTCACTCCCTTCTTCTACAAAGAAGTGATGGGGATTGCAATTTTTTAAAATACCTTTATGAATTTTCAATAATAAACTGCAAGACCCATGAAAGATATTACCTCTATCACATTTCTTGGTTTTGACCATCCTCTAATGGCCTCTATCTTCTCATTGTTGAAAACCCCTTACTCCGACCCTAGGTATCTTGTTATCTAGTGATTTCCTTACTGGAAATCAAATTAGTAGCTCACAAAACAACTTACACTTGCTGGAATATTCAATTCAAATAAAGATAGTGGAAGCAATACTGGAAACCAAAATCTCAACCACAATACACAAAGATATTATGTCTATCAACTAAGCTTATCATTCAAATAACTTCAAATATTACAAGGGCTCTCGTACCTGGGAAAATGGCCCACATAGAAATACAAAAAACTATGAATAGTACCTGCAAACCATAGCAACTTTTGATCTGTTGTACGATCAAGAACTTTCACATTTCTTGAGATGTATGTGCCTTTCCTTAAGAAAACCTGCGTATACGATCCTATCTCCACTAAAACCTACATACACACACTCAAAGACTACATTGAGCTTTGTACAACGCGACCCTGTTGTTGCAGCTCCAATTGACTGAAACCCACTTGTGACTACCCCTAGTCTATCTTCTCCCTAACCTGGTATCTATATGGAATTCATTCTCCACCTATCCAAGATCTCCTTTGAATCACATTTATTTGTGATCTAACTCTCTCTATATCAAAATAGTATCAAGTGTCTTCTCCTTCACCCTAGCCTTTATTTTATAATCGTGAGTTATGACCTAATCCTAATCTCAAAAGTGATTGATAATTGAGATTACTTCTCACCTCACTTGAGATCAATGGCTATTATTTAATTCAATGATGCTAATTAAATATTTTCTTTAAATAAAACTCAACTCACTAATAAAATCACTTTACTTTAATAATTTATTTAATTAAACTAAAGTCTCAAGGTAGAAGGCTTTGGACGACTTCCACGCATCTAGACACTTAGAATTGTGCCAAAATACATGTTTGATGCTACAAACATCAACAATCCCTCTTGGCAAGGAAGGTACTTCTTGAAGAGCCACCTAGAATAGGTTCTCCCTCCAACCCTGGAAAAAGTTGCAAACATCATCCTACTCACTGGAATCCCTCCGACCATGTTGGTCATTTTCTCCTAGAATACTAGAAGTCTCGAAATCAATGATGCTACATATAAATTCCATGAAGTTTGGAAACTTCATCGAAGGCCTACTCTCCCTCAATGTGCTCCTAGAAACCTCATTCTCCTGAGCATACATCAATGTCATATCGTACCAACTTGGTATCCTAATAGAACTAGAAGGGGATAACTCTCTCTTCCTATCTAAAGGTTGAATCCCCACATTGGAAGTCTTTAAACTCTACTCTTCCTTCGGCTTCTCGCCCTTTAGAGCCTCTCACTCCTCATCCTTTGTCACTGACATCGATCCATTATCCAAGGTCCCCTTGGATCCTCCTAGAGTCTTTCCCTGCAACATGTTTAACCTACCCTATATGACATCAATGCTCACTATTGTGTCATGGATAGCTCCCTTTGAACATATGAGTACTTTCCCTCTCTGAAAAGTAATGGGAAAAACCATTGTCCTCCAAAAATGAAACTGAGAGCAAGTTCTTCTTCAGTTTTGGTACATAAAGCACAGCATGGGACTCTAACAAACCTCTTGAATCAATATGGAACATGATAGTTCCATTTCCCTTCACTACATACTTGACATCATCACCAAGCTCCACATGGGTCCTTGAGTCCTCCGTAAGATCGTTGAATAGCTCCCATGCTTATGTCATATGATGATATGATCCATTATAAAATTGAGAATTCCTTCTCAAACTTTTTTGTAAACTCATCTAGTTGTGTCTTTGTTGATGTTTGTTTTGCATCTTCCCTTGCCCCTTCTTTTATAGACACTGTGATGCATAGTGCCCATACTTGTGGCACATGAAGCACATGATTTTACTTATGTCCTTTTTCCTCAACTATGAGGTTGAATCCTCATTGTTACCCTTGGAACCCTTTCCTTTTCACTTTCTTGTCTTATTGACAAGGGACATGTTCTCCTCCTCTTCATCTCCCTACTTTCCTACTTTAGAATTCTCTCAAGTCTCTTCTTGGATGAAATCATCCCAAAGCCTTTTCCAATCTGGGAGTTTTCCCAAATGCAACTCCCTTGACAAATGGTTCCCAAGACTTATAAAAACCATTTAATGCCACATTCATGAGCTCTACATCATCCCATTTCTCCTCTATGTGTGCAAGTTGATAATGTACCTGAGTGATCCTCATGAAATAGTAAGTAACATTGTCCGATCTACACATCTGCATAGATCTGAGTCTATTTATTAAGACCATATTCCTATTCTTGATAGATATGTTATCAACTTATATGGATCTGAGATCTAGCTTCCTCTTAGAGTGACTGCTATGATACCATCTTGAAAACCCCTTACTCTAACCCTAGGTATCTTGTTATCTAGTGATTTTCGTTTTGTAAATCAAATCAACATTTCACAGAAAAACATACACTTGCTAAAATATTCAGCTCAAATAAAGATAGTGGAAGAAATACTGGAAACCAAAATCTCAACCACAATACACAAAGATATTCTAACCATCAAATAATCTTATCATTCAAATAACTTCAAATCTTACAAGGGTTCTTGTACCTGGGAAAATGGCCACAAAGAAATACAAAAAACTATGAATAGTACCTGCAAACCCTAGCAACTCATGATATGTTGTACGATCTTGGATTTTCACGTTTCTTGAGATGTACATGCATTTCCTTAATAAAACATGTGTATATGCACTTATCTCTATTGAAACTCATGTACACACACTCAAATATTGTATGAAACTTCGTACAACATGACCATGTTGTTGTGGCTCCAATCAGTTGAAACCCACTTGTGACTACCCCTATTTTGTCTTCTCCCTGACCTCATCTCTAGATGGAAGTCCTTCTCCACCTATCCAATATCTCCTTTGAATCATAGTCCTTCGTGATCCAGATCTCTTTGTATCAAAAGAATATCAAGTGTCTTATTCTTCACCCTAGCCTTGCTTTTATAATTTTGAGTTATGACCTAACCCTAATCTCTAAAGTAATTGACAGTTGAGATTACTTCTCACCTCACTTGAGATCAATGGCTATTATTTGATTCACTAATGATAATTAAGGAATTTCTTTAAATAAAACTCAACTCACTAAAAAAAACACTTTACTTTAATAATTCCTTTAATTAAAGTAAAGTCTCAAAGTAGAATAATTTGGACGACTTCCACACATCTAGACACTTAGAACTATGCATAAAAACATGTATGATGCTACAAACATCAACACTTAAGATCAATTGCTATCCCATTAGCTGAAAATAATGTGCCCCAAGTAGTGAGTCTTATTTTGATAGAAGATACACTTACTTAGCTTGGCATACAACTTACACTCTCTTAAAACTTGCAGCACTATTCTTAAATGTTTCTCATGTTCCTCTTTTTTATTTGAGGAGAGGAGTATGTCATATAGGAACACAATTACAAACTTGTCCTAGTATTCCCTGAATATTCCATTCATCAAACACATGAAAATAGTTGGGGATTTTGATAGCACAAATGTCACTACCGTAATTTCTTAATGTTAATATCTTGTTCTGAATGTTGTCTTGTTAATATATTCTTATTTATCCTCACTTGATGATAACATGATCTCAAATCAAATTTTGAAAATATTCTTGCACCTTTGAGTTGATCGAATAAATAAGAAATTATTGGCAAGGGATATTTATTTTTTATGGTGACCTTATTTAGTTGTTTGAAATCAATACTCAATCTTAAGGTTCCATCCTTCTTCGTCATGAACAACACTGTGACACCCCAAGGTGACACACTTGGTCATATATACCCCTTCTTTCAATTTACGATTCTTTCAATTTCAGTGTGCATATTCTATAAGGTGTCTTGGACACTAGATAAGCTCCTAGCACCAAATCAATAGACAAATCAATGTCTCTCTTTGGTGGTAGTCTTGGGATTTCCCCAAAAACATCCTCAAAATACCTCAAGACTAAATGGTCTTCAATACTTGGCATTTTATCTCTGGTTGCCTCATCCATATGGGTTTCAAAAGTTTGGCATCCTTTCCTGAAGTTATTTTTTAGTTTCATGGATGAAATCTCTCTAACATCTACAAATATTAGAATGCCTTGGATTTTTCCTTGCTTCCCTCCCTCATCAAGACAAGTGATTGTCTAGTTGTAACAATCTAGGATAACATGGTGTTTCTCCAACCAATCCATGCAAATTAGACAATCATATGAACCCAAAGGTACAATGTTCACATTCACCTTTGTGCCGAGTCCATTCATGTCTATTGGACAATCTTTAACCAGCTCACTGATTTTCCTATTAGCCCCTATGGCCAATTGAACTAACCAGGATTTGTTATGCTTACTTCTTTGTAAGTTAAATATTTCAATAATGTTAGAGTTTATGTAAATATGTCTATCTCTAGAATCAATTAAAATTGTTATGGGATGGTTATCAATCTTACATTCCACTTCAATCATGGGGGATTGATATTTTGCTTGCTTGTTGTCCAAGGATGCATAAATCCTTGGTATGTTTCCTCCCATGTCTTCCACTATTTCATCCTCTTGAATGTTATGAACAATAATTATTATTTCTCCTTTGTTATGGAATTCCTTACAGTAGTGACCTCCATCACATCCCCAACATTTTACAGGATGTTGTACTAGCCTCTTCCCAAAAGAATCTACCATCCTGGGCTCATTCTGGGTTGATTGAACTTGCTCATTGGCTTGTGAGATGTTCTTGAAAAAGATTGGCTTAAAACCCCTCTACCTTTGCTCCCTTTTACCCTTCATCTTCTCATTCCATGCTTTTTGGAAGATTGGCCCTCCTCTTCTATGCTCATAAAGATGATTGGCTCTCCTTACGGCCTCCTCCAAAGTCTTCGGGTTATCATATTGTATCTTGTCACTGTAGAAGAAAGGTAACCCACGCATAAACCTTTGTATTTTGACCTTCTCATCCCTTATGAAGTCCACATACTTCAGCAACTAAAACAACCTCTTTTCATATTACTCCATTGTCATGCTTCCCAATTTGAGTTCAAATAACTCTTTCATCTTCCTTTCATAGTAATGCTTTGAAAAATATTTCTCTTTGAAATATCCTTTGAAATTACTCCATGAGACCTTCTTCTCATCAAGATGTTTTCTTTGCTTAATCTAATCCCACCACATGGCTACCCTTCTTTCCAAGTGGTAGGTTTAAATTATTTTTTCTACCCTAGAAGGGTAATCATGTGATGCAGGAGCATCGCCAACTCAGCAAGCGTGGAGCCAGCGCATGTGTTTTTAAACACATGACATATAAGCTTGATAACTCTTTTTTTTGAATTTTCATTTAAGATGAAGCACCATATCCTTCAATGAAATATTTATGAAGGAGCGCCTGTTGTATTGTAGCAGACCTCGAGCCTTACTCTCTTGTCTGAATTAGATAGGAGGCATTTATTAGATTTAATGCAAGTAGATAGATGTTTAAGTCTAGATTAGACAGTTTTAGAGTCTAAGAGGGAAAATGGATATAGACACCCTCTTTGTATCATTGTAACATTATCAATCAAGCATTCAGAAGGGAGGAGCAAGTAGAGAATTGTATGAAGGACACCCATGTACAGGCAGTTTGAATTAATAGAATGAAGCTTCGATTCAAGCACATGGTTTGTGTTGTTTTCTCTGTGTATTATGCTCATGAAAGTTTGTTTCTGTTATGCATTTCTTTGTATATGTTGTGTATGTGATTCCTTGTTTCAGTTGAAATCTGAATAGGAAAAGGAATGAGTTTCAATTGTTTCTCTATCTGAGCTAGGAGGTTCCTGCAAAGAGTGCAGTCAAATTCATCCGCAAAGAGTGCGTTGATGGAGGCTCAGTAGTTTAACCTTTGTTCTCATTTCCCCAGAATTGGATTGAGTTGTTAAAGCCGTGCAAGGAGTGTGCAGGTAGGAGAAGAAGTCTCAGTTGTTAATCTGAGCAAGGGAATTTGGAGACTGCTACTGCAGGAAGTGCGCAGAGTCAGGAGGACTCAACACCAGGAAGGTTGTTGGAAGTCGAGTGTACGGAGGGTGCACAAATCCAACTGGAGGAGCCAGATGGGAAAAGCTCAGGAGGGTTAGCACTTCTGATATCGTGGAAAGGAGCCCAGAAGGTTCATCGAACCAGGGTTGTGCAGATTTGTAGTCGTAGGCTTGGAGAGCAAGTCTCGAAGAGAAACACTTAGTCAATTTAGAGAAATCCTCGAGGAGGAGAACCGATGGTTAGGATTCGCAGAGGAAAGTTGCGAAACCCCGCCAACCGTCCGATCTGGGAAAGTTTCACACGGGTTATACCTTAGCGTGCAGGGGAGAAGCCCGGGAGTCATCGGGATTTGGCTCATCGGAATATCGGAGTTTTCCATGGTCCTGAAACTCTGGTAGAACGAAATCACGATCTGCGATTTCCTGAAAAGACCTCGGTCGTTGATCTCAAGAGGATGCGTGTCAAGCATCAGGAGCAGAGTTGGGTTTCATCTCATTGGAGAATTGGGGTTTGCGAGGACATAGAATTCTCGCATATTGGAATCGAGATTCGTGATATCCCGAGGAGAGTTTTGAGTCGTTGATCGGAGGGACACGTGGCGAGAGATCCCGAGGAGTTGGGGTTTGGCATTTCAGGATTCCCGAGTACAAGGAAATCATTGCAACAGAAGTCGCGAAACTCCGATATGCGATTTCCCGATCGCACGAGAGTGTGGACCATAAGCGCTAGAGTATAAGATAGGTGGCAGGAGGTCAAACCGTGCAGCGGGTCAATGCCAGGTGGCGTCGGGAATCGGGGAATCGAGAATTCCGTGAGCGTAAGTTCTACGCATTTCGAATCCGTGAATTCCGAAACTCCGATAGAGGGAAGGGCCCGTGGTCTTATGGACCGGTAGGTCACATGCGCGAGGAGTTAGTCGGAGGGGCTGAAGGGGCAGAGAGCGCCATCGTGAATCGAAAATCGGGGGTCCGGGAGGTAAGAAACTCTCGACCTCGTGAGTGCCAATTTCCTGATCGGGGAAATTCCTGATAAAAGCAAGAAGTCCGTGGGTAGAGACTCATCGGGGTTCAGGGATTTGTAATACCCGATTTTCATGAGTGCAGGACTTGCGATCCCGCGAGGTCCGATTTCCTGATATAACACAGGGGAGTCATAAGGATAGTTCTGTGGGTAGAGGAAAGTCTCGATAGGGGAGTAAGAGAGTGTTTCAGCTCTTCGGGTCGAAGGAAGAGAAGGTCCTGGTGATCGCAGACGTGCCCCGGGCGGCGCAACTTGCATCAAGTGGTATCAGAGCTAGGTTTTCTCTCTATTTTCTGTAGCAGAGAAGAAAAGAGAATTCACCATGTCGCTAAGGAGAAGAGATAGACAATCACCCGATCCAGAGGGGGAAAGGGAATCGTCCAGAGAAAGAGGTCGGCTAGGGCAGAATCTGGAAGTAGAAAGACAACTGCAAGAATTACGCTCTATGATTGTGGATATAGGAATAAAGCAAAGGCACAAAACTGATGCAAGAGATACCAGTGAATCCGAGGATGAAGATGACGCTGGACAGGGAGCAGGAGAAATCCCCGCAGAAGATGCAGCAAATGAGCGATTAATGAAAGCTATTGCCCGGATGAGTTCGAAGACAAAGATGGACATTCCGACTTATGGAGGAAATATGGATGCGGAAGAGTTACTGGATTGGATCCAAGCTCTTGACACCTACTTCGATTATGAAGACATCGAAGAAAATAAAAAAGTAAGGCATGCTGTCACAAAATTGAAGGGACACGCAGCATTATGGTGGGACGAACTTCAAGCAGATAGATGCTGCAAAGGTAAGAAAAAGATTAAAAGTTGGGATCGAATGGTTGCGAAGATGAAAGAAAAGTTCATCCCAAGGGATTATCAAATCACACTATTCAGGAGGATGCAGAACCTGAGGCAGAAATTGATGACAGTGAAGGAATACACCGAAGAATTTTACAAGCTCAATATCAGAGCGGGTCATCAGGAGAGCGATGATGAAAAAGTAGCCAGGTATATGAATGGCTTAAGATACGATATACAGAATGAGATGAGTATGGAAACCATCCGAACGATAGAGGATGCGTATCAGATGGCATTAAAAGCTGAGGAAAAGCTAAGCCGTAAGCCAGGACAGCGAGGCCGAGGTAGGAGCCAACCAAAAGGTAAGTCTGTTGCTCAAGACAGGTTCTAGAAATCTAAGGATGACTGGAAAAAGCTTCAGATGAGAACAGAAAGAGGTGGAAGTTCACAGTGATGCCAGCACGCTGAACAGCGAAGGCCGCAGACGGAACAAGGCAGAGGATACGCTGACGCGAACACATTTCCTCGTACCAGAGGTAGAGGAAGAGGCAGAGGTGGAATCATCACATGCTTCATATGTGCAAAGAATGGACACAAGGCAGTTGATTTTCCAGATAGGAAGAAGGACAGGGGAGAAGCTCACGTCGCCCAAGCACAGAGGCGAGATGTTGAGGAAGAAGACGCAGAAGACAGAAGGCCATTGATGATGCGTAAGGTTCTCTTAACACCCGAGAAGGAGGTGGAGGACGCAGTTCAAAAAAA
>SNQJ01S0239847.1:0-13607 GCA_010110895.2 Picea sitchensis
TGTCACCATGGGGTTAGAAAAACATTTCACCATCAAGATCATGCATTTTTCATCGATCATCTTACATATTTTATTGAAAGGAAACTAACTAACCTATGTCCTAACCTACTCATTTGCACCTTTAGCCCAACTTAGACTATTGGTCTAAGAAAATACTCTACCTTGGGGCTATTTGACCAAGATTAGACTGTTTGGTCAAATTTATTCACTAGCTAACCTAATTACTTGGCTAAGATTAAACAGTTTAGCCAAGCTTATTCACTAATCCTAAATACTTAAATTTAAAAGACTTGTCCATGTTTAAACTGTGTGGATCAAGTCATCATCATTTCATGGGGCTTTATCCATTTTCTTTTATGCCCTCTTTTATTTTTCTCATTTTTTTATTTCTTTTTTCTTTCTTTTCTTTTCTTTTCTTTTTCTTTTCTTTCTCTTTTCTTTATTTTATTTTATTTTCTTTTTCTTTTGTTTCTCTTTTCTTTCTTTTCTTTTCTTTTGTAGAATGCAATATCTGCAAGTCAAAAAACACTAAAGGAAAAAATTACAATCAACAGTTGATCCTATAAATTATAGGGTTATAAAAGTGGCTCCACCTAGGGATGGTACCTTCTTTGTGAGGTTCCAAGAATCATGTTTCTCGTTGTCTTGAAAAAATTCCTCTAGAGATTCTTCTTCTATCTGACTTTCTTTATTTTGAAAATTTTGATGAAATTATTCAGTGTCTCAAGGCCTTCGCTGTGGGCTTCAAACACCTGAACAAAAGCACCTATGCACAAACTACCTAAATTATATGTACAATGGAAAAGGAATGGTGATCTCTCTATTGAGGCAGAAGATATTGCTTCATCATCCTACCATTTACAGGTCCCCCTGGCAGGTCTGATCCATCATTATTATTAAGCAGGAAAATATTATTTCCTCTGTAGGACTGAATGGTGTAAGGACCCTTCCACAAGCTATCGAACTTTCCATGTTTACATTTATCTTCATTTCTAGAGTCCCATTTCAAAACTAGGTCACCTAATTCAAAGTTATCCTCTTTGGTTCTCTTGTCATAAATCTTTTTTTTCATTTTCCTGGATCACTTGAGTTCTATTGTACACTTTGTCTCTGGATTGTTGTAACCGAATCATTTGATTTATTCTTCTTTGAATATCATTACGCTCTGCTTGAGCTTCCTGAAATAATTTCATAATTGGAACTCCCAGAGAAGGAGGAAAAATCACCTCAATGCCATATACCAGTTGATATGGAGACATACCAATTGATCTTTTATTACTCAGTCTATCTGCCCATAGTGCAAAAACCAATTTATTATGCCAGGATTTATTGTTTTCTTGTAATGTTTTCATGAGTATATTCACCAGACTTTTGTTTGAGGACTCAGCTAGCCCATTTCCCTGAGGGTAATAGGATGTGGAATGCCCCAATGTAATGTGGTATTGGATGAAAAAAAATATGAATTTTTTGGATCTGAAAGTCGCTACATTGTCTGCTATAATTTTCCTGGGGCACCCAAAACAAGACAAGATATTAGTTTCTAAACATTTTATGATAACAGAGTCAGTAGCTTGCCTGCATGGCACAACCTCGATCCATTTGGTGAAATAGTCTATGGCTGTGAGGATCCACTTGTGTTGGCCTGAAGAGGATGGGTGTATTTCTCCAATAAAGTCCAAACCCCATTGTTGGAAAGGGGCTTGAACTGATATGGGTTTCATGGTAAGAGGAAACAACTTCTTTTTACCTTCGAAAACCTGACACTTATGACAAGAAGTAACTTTGTTATGAACATCAGCAAACAATGTAGGCAATAGAAACCATCTCTTAAGATTTTGTTGGATGTGGTCTTCCAACTCAGATGTCCTCCACAATCTCCTGCATGGACCTCCTGCATAACTTTGTTAGCTTCATCTTTCAACAGGAAATTAATCAAAATACCACCAGGATATTTCCAATAAAGATTAGCTTCTAGAATACAAAATTGTAATGCTTTCATTTTGATAAATCTGGCTTTGGTTTTAGTTAAACCAGGAGGAGCTTGTAAGTTGTGAAGACAAAAATGAGGTCTGCATACTAGGGAGAGTTTGAGAATGCCTCTTTTACGTTTGGAGTCACCTTCTCTTCCTGTTCATCAACTGGAGCCAAGAAATTGATATTTAGAGCATTACAATTTGATTCTACCATCAGTTTAGCCAAGCCCCGTCCTTTGATCAATTTAGTAGGCTTTATTTTGATGTCATATTCCATAATGACTCCAATCCATTTCCCTCTTCTACCATCTGTATTATTGTTGGCATAGGGGCAGACCCAGGGTTCAACGCTTCAATAGCACACCAAAAAAACCCTAACTACCGACCCTTTCAGAAACACCTGCAAAGTAGATGAAGTCTCACCCGAGGTAGAGGCAGGGGTGGTTGCAAGACTTGGGTGTCTGCAACCTTAGCGGGGACATAGATATATGATTCTAACACTTAGTAAACACTATAGCATAGATCATTCATCAGTATTTAACCCTCAGTTCACTCCATAGATGGCGTAGAGCACTACAACATTCACTTAGATCTAGGTTAAGTTATCACTTAGAAACAACAAAATAGGTCTAGCACTCAACACTTTCATATATGTCAGATCTACATCCATACATCTAAGAAGCACAAAGAAAATTAGATCTATCTAATTATATCATAGCAAAGCACATAGCATAATCATATCAAAGCACAACACATGGGAAGAGACAAACACATTAGGTTGAGGCACCGAGCACACACACAGGTTTACAGTGGTTCACCCCCACCCTAGGGCTATGTCCATAAAGTCTTGTTCTTCTTTATTATCATTGGTCAATCTGATTACAACACAGAGCTCGAACTTGTACTCCGTATAGTACAGGATATCTGCACACACCTCCCCAGATCCTCCTTCCCCAAGTAGATCTATCATAGAGCCTTCTTACAATGCGTGCACTCAACAATTACAACACTTGTACTCATCTCTACAAGTCGGTCACACAGTATACACAAAGCCTTTACTAGCACTTAGCTTCTCAGCCTCTCTTACATTTCCTAGCTACTTATTTATACTTTACAAAATAGGCCTAAACATGGGTAAACCCATGGGCCGACATCCCATACCCATTACATTATCCCCAAAAACCCAAAAAGGACCCAAAAAAGGGGTCTAGATTCCACGATCTCTGCTTTGCATTGCGCTCCGTCTTTGACAGTTGTCGAAGTTCCAAAACTGTCAAATATGACCAAGTATTTCCTCAAACTTGGTCAAGGGCCAACAGGCCCCCACCACTCACCTATGACTCATCTCGAGTCACTTAGATCTAGGTAAAGTTGCCTCAAAGGTATCTAGATTGGCTCGAGGTGCTTCGACTTATCTCTGTGCTACTACTTCCTGCTCAACGAACTCTTGAACAACCACTTCGTTGATAGGCCCTTCCAGTTGTTGCTTGACTGTAACAACTACTTGTTCCAGTAGTTTTCCTTGGCCTTCACTTTTTTCAAACAGTATATAGGCCTCCTCTTGGCCCAACTAGAGTTTCTGGGTGAATTCCATCACTTTGTTTTGCATGGTAAGAACAAGTTATTGGGCGGTTCGCTGCATCTGGGATCTCTTCATCCTCTCGATAGGTGACAGGAGCTTGAGTTGTGCCTGTACTGTATTTGCATGCTACTTCTCTTCCTAGAGTTGGGACTCCAGTTTCTTCAACTCTGGATCTTCAGATAGTTTCTCATATATTTGTGTGTTTTTGTTACTTAGTTGTTTTCATTCTGCAGCAAGTTTTCTAATCCTCTCAACTGCAATCTGAGCGTCCAATTCTCGTTGGTCACACACTTCTTGTGGATTCTGTGGTATGGTCTAAATCTCTAGTTCCATGACCCTTTGTTGAAGCTATTGAATAACTTCTGCCAGCTTCATCACTTGACGCTCTATGGGCTCTTCAGCCTTCTGCTCTAAGCCTATCATAGAGAGAAATGTTGTATTGACTTCTTCTTCAATTCCAATCTACTTCGTGAGCAACTTCTCTTTCTCTTTTTGGAACTTTGCTTGGTCTTCTTCAATTTTTTCTTGGAGAGCATTCTTCTCTTGTTTCATTTCTTAACGTTGCTCAATAATTTCTTCCTGTGACTTCTTGCGAGCCTGGGTGGCCTGTGCTTTTTCTTCCTGAGCACGTCAAAGGCATACTTCGACTATATCAACAATCTTGTGGAGCTAGATTGATTCATATCCTTCTTCTGCTATTCCTTCTAGAAGAGGCATAGTAGAGATTGCTCAGCTAGACTCGAGTGCTTTCTATACTCCTTGGAGCACGATCTCAATCTGGATATACATTTGTTCCTGCTTCGCTTCCTGCTTCTCTATTATCTTTTTTGAAGCATCATTGACCACTGCAACAATGAAATCAAAGTCATCCAATGTGAGGGAAGTTCGCATCTTAGTTACAGGGGTTCTTGGTTTCTTTTTGGAGGAAGACTTTAGAGGTGAAACCTTCATTTTCTTGGATGAGTCTAATTTGTCCCTGGGTGGCAGTACTTCAACTTATTGTTGCTCAGATTCTGCACCTTCTTCGTCATTACCTTCTTCGTCTGGCGTAATGGAAGCCATCCTTACAAATCTGTTATCTATATTCTGAACCTCTTTGGGATTCTTCAACTCCTTTGTCTTCTTTGTTTTACTGGGCCCAGGTGTATCTTGCACAGCTTTTGGGCTATCGATGTCTGAAATTTATATGGGGTCTTCTAAAACAAGGAGGTCCATCGGCCACTCCTTGGTGATCTCTTCCAGGTCTTCTTCCGTCAGCTTATAGTAGGACTGGAGTTGTTCTTGGTGCTCATCAGCATGTGAGGTTAGGCATATAAAATGGCGATCCATGTTGAACTTTATCAGAGGTCAGAACCTTAGTAAAGTGTTCGGGGTTATGCGAGGTTCACTCCTTATGGCTTTTTTTAGTTGATTATAATATACATGGAAAACGACATTCGATTGGCATTGCTTGTTCATGTCGTTCGAGTACCACAAGGTACTAAACTTCGTAGGTAGTGGCTTGAAAGGGTCAAGGTCTGGGAAAGTTGCACCTTTTGGTAGCTCCCATGCAAAAAAGGTGATAAGTATCAAGAGCCAGCTAAAATGGAATTCATGCTCCTGATCCTGAGCTTCTCTGTAGTCAATCTCCAGTTGATTCACCAGGTGCTTTGCCTAGTTCATTTGTAGTCCCTCTACGCGAGTTCAACTATGAAGCCTGATACTTGTATTGGTCGATTCTTACATACCATATTCCCTGCGATTAGTTGGCATGCGAAGCACACTATGCCACTTTCAATAGAAGCTACATTGTAGCCTATCGCACCTTTCTCAACTTCTCCATAGGCCTCTTTTATCTTCTGTGCAAGAGCACGGTCTATGGTCTTTCTAGGATAGTACTCATGGGGATCAGGGCTCTGCATGCTAAGCCAAGTGATCCTATTGATCAATGCTAGATCAACATTTATGCGGTGCTCTAACCACAGGTATCCTCCATTGTAACTTGCTAGTAGTAACTTTACACAATCATTCACCTCCTGGTGTCTTCCCAAGTGAGGTATTTTCATAATGTTTAGTAGAGTAGACTGTGCGAGGTTCATTGTCCATTGTTGTGGGATGAGCTTTGAGTTCTTGCCCTTAGCTTGTGTCAAGTACTTATACGGGGAAAGCATGTTATAAACTTTACATTCCCCCAAGTTGAAGTGGAAAAACTTCAATGTTGTAACCGTGTCTTGATCTGCATGGTAGGTGCATACTCCCTTCGATAAATATGTAGTTACTAGGGTATATTCAAAATATCTAGGGACACTATCCCTGTTAATCTCACCCCTAAAAGTGGGTATGTAAGCTGGTAGAATGGATGGCACTAACTTTCCATTGGCTATGTTGTCCTTGTGCTTAGTTCTCCTCTCTGCACCAGCTCGAGAAGTCGAAGGGGAGGCTTGCACTCCTCTCTTCGATGAGGCTTGGACTCCTGTGGACATTCTTCTTTCTGATAGGACTCTCTCAGTCATTAAATCGAGAAGGACTTATGTGAAGGATTCCTCAAGCACGGTGAGCTCGTCGGACATACGCACTCAAGAAATATAAGCGAGGTCATGATGATCTCAAAACACTGCACTAGGGTGAACAATCTTCTTGGAATGATCACTGTATACAATTACGAGTTATGCGGGATTCGAGTTTTCAATTGGAAAAAGTGTTCTTTGTGCACGACATGACGAGCTAAATAGGAAATTCATCAACAGTCTGGTTGCAATGGGTATGAATCTTTTGTGAACATTGATCCATCCGTTATGGTGCGGTCCACCGGTCTGGTGGTGATCCTTTAATTCTTTTCTGTCCATTCGGGGTGAATGTTCAACGGGTATATCGGTCCAATGACTATATTTTTGTGCCATGGGAAAGTGATATATGTCATTTTTCTGATATCTTGGCTCAATTCTTGTGATTTTTCCTTCTGCGAAGTTTCCTCCAGAACCTTCTGTAACTTTTTGATCTTGGCTCTCTTCTTTCTTAGCTTCCTATCCTTCTTCCCAGTGAGCTTTGTCTCGGTCATCCTTCTTCCATTCTGAGTCTTATATTTTCTTGACATATTCACTTTGCACTGCTGAGGTTCTTTCTTAAGATCCAAGGGTAATACTCCTTCCTCATATGGATTAGGTATTTCAATCTTTTGTGGTTCCTATAACACTCTTATAGATTTTACATCTAGGTCCCTAGTGTTCAATAGCTGAGATATGTTCTCTTGTTCCTCCATCAAGTAGGTGATCCTTCTAGTCATAAATTTCATGAGTTCTTTCTTCTTCTGTTCTAAGGCTTCCTTTTCTTCTTTTCTCTAGATCTGGTCTTTTTCAATCTAGATATTGCCTAACAAAGATGGAAATGGGGCATGGTCCTCAATAAATCTAATGATTTCGAACTCTTCCTTTGTTGAAGCTCCATGGGTACTCATAGCTATCTGGGTAATTTTGCCACATAGGGTTACCATTTTTCCTTTAAACAACCCTATTCTTCCTAGTGAAGGAACCATAACAGGCCTTCCTAGGGTCTCCCAAGTACTTTCTATCATAATGTTCATATGTTTTCCCTCATCTAGAGCATAGTCGATGTCAAAGTCTCTTATTCTTACTTTGATTTTCTCCTTTTCTTTGAAGATCTCTGACAAACTGGCATCTTTATGTTCATCTAGGGTTTATTTCATTTTTAGTAACATAATCTATGATTATTTCTGGGGTTCTTCTATAATCTTAGTCTTTTGACCTTGCTCCATATTCTTCTTTTCAAGTCTAGTAATCATTCTAGGGAAATCCAGTACTTCATGGTCCATAGCCTTACAACAGAGGCAACTAGGCTTTCTCTCAGGGAATTCCTTAGCAAGATGTCCTGGTCTTCTGCAACTGTAACAAAGAGTCAATCCTCTCTTTCTCTTCCATGAACCCATAATTTTCTTGTACTACGCACTAGGATCATGATGGCTAGCCTGCAAAAATTTCTTTGTAGGATCCTGCATCCATTGGTTAGTCCAAAAATKCTTTCTATGCATAGGTATAACATATCTTTCATTATTCTTGTCAGATCTATTCATATCAAACGTTCTTTCATCTAAGAATTCCCTAGTTTTCAATCTAGGAAAAAATCTATCAAGAATACCTAAATCCATACTTTAGAAACAAAAATTTTTACTTCTTTTATCTCTATAGATTACAAAGCTTTCAGATCTAGGAACTTTTAACTATTCTTACCTTTATCAGAGCACATAGCTTACAGATCTTACCTCTTTCTGTAGATCTAACTTAGAAACTTCCACTTCAGCCTTTCTTAGAGCACAAAGCATTCAGATCGGACTTATTTTATTTAGATTTGTCCTTCCTTCTTCAACAAAGAGCTTTTCAGATCAAGTGGATCACTACGCACTAGGGCATGGGTCCATGCATAGAGATTTTACAATTTTAAGACAGAATTTCTGCACAAATCTTCTTCATCCTCAGTTCCCAACAATCATAGTTTTAGGTCCCAGCAACAGAACCATTTGTTGGCACAGGGGCAGACCCAGGGTTCAATGCTTCAACAATGCACCAACAAAACCCTAACTACCGGCCCTTTCAGCAACACCTACAAAGTAGATGAAGTCTCACTCAAGGTAGAGACAAAAGTGGTTGTAAGTCTCAAGTGTCTACAACCTTAGCTGGGAAACAGATCTATGATTCTAACACTTAGCAAACACTTTAGCATAGATCATTCATTAGTAGTTAACCCTCATGGCACTCCGTAGATGGCATAGAGCACCGCATCATTCACTTAGATCTAGGTTAAGTTAGCACTTAGAAACAACAAAATAGGTCTAGCACTCAACACTTTTATATATGTCAGATCTACATCCATATATCTAATAAGCAAAAAGAAAAGTAGATCTATATAAGTATATCATAGAAAAGAACATAACATAATCATATCAAAGAACAACACATGGGAAGAGACAAACACATTAGGTTGAGGCACCGATCACACACACAGGTTTATCGTGGTTCAACCCCCCCCCTAGGGTTATGTCCACAAAGTCTTCTTCTTCTTTATTAGCTTTGGTCAATCTGATTACAGCAAAGAGCTCGAACTTGTACTCCACATAGGACAGGAGATCTGCGCGCACCTTGCCAGATCCTCCTTCCCCGAGTAGATATAGCACAGAGCCTTCTTACAATCCATGCACTCGAAACTTACATCACTTGCACTCAGCTCTACAAGTCGRTCACACAGTATACACAAAGCCTTTACTAGCACTTAGCTTCTCGGCCTCTCTTACATTGCCTAGCTACTTATTTGTACTTTACAAAATAGGCCTAAACATGGGTAAACCCATGGGCCAACATCCCATACCCATTACATTATCCCCCAAAACCCAAAAAGGACCCAAGAAAGGGGTCTAGATTCCATGATCTTTGCTTCACATTGCACTCCATCTATGACAGTTGTCGAAGTTCCAAAAATGGTCAAATATGACCAAGTGTTTCCTCAAAGTTGGTCAAGGGCCAACAATTATCCTAAGTTGGGATATCTTTTACCACTGCATTTGGAACGTATGCAATTGTGTGAGAATGGAGAATATAGACTCTAAAATCCTTTATAGACTTTACCAAAGAAAAGGCTTGTTTCTCCATAATATTATAATTCAACGCAGCGTCTCTTAATGATTTGCTAAAAAATTATATGGGTTGCTCATACCCTTCACTATTTTTTTGGAACAATATTGTTGCTATAGTGTGCTCAGATGCAAAAGAGAAAAGATAAAAATCTTTGGAATAGTCGGGGATGATCAGAACTGTAGCTTGGGTAAGTGCATGTTTTACCTGTTCAAAAGACTGCTTGGCTTCCATGTTCCATTTGATGTTTGTGTCCTTTTTCAACATGTTAGTGATGTTCATAAGAAGTTTGGCCAGGTTGGATATGAACCTTCTAAGGAAATTTATTTTTCCTATGAATGATTGTTGTTCTTTTAAGTTCATAGGGTGTTCCACCTTCTGAATGGATTCTATCCTATTGGGATCGATTTTGATTCCATCCTTGGAGATTATGTGTCCCAGTAAATTTCCTTCCTCTAATCTGAACAAAGACTTCTTTGGACTCAATGAAATCCCAAATTTCCTACATTTCTCAAACACGCGTCTGATATGTTGCAAATGTTCTTCGTCAGACTGGGAGTATACAGTCACACCATCTAGATATATGACTATAAATCTTCCTATTTCGTCCATAAAAGAAATATCCATTGCCCTTTGGAAAGTGGCACCAACATTCATCAAGCCAAAAAACATCTTCACATACATGAAGGTTCCCCAGGTGTTATAACCCTAATTTGCACCAGACATGCTTACTTGGCCTTGGGCCATCTCAGATTCCTTCTTTTCCAAAACACCACTGAACAAATATTCTTAAAAAACCCTTATGTAAAGCCCCACATGCCCTGCTTCATTACTTCATGCGTGTACACATTAGCTGACCCAAGATAGCCCGCATGTACCTACAAAAGCATGAAAAAAGAAAAGTTATTGAAGGAACACACAGCTTTGGGTAAGTTAACTAAACCTTTCAGCCATGCATGGTCGATCAGTCAACCAGATACCTAGATTCTTCTAGCCTATAAAAGAAGGGTTAGGGGTCCCATTTGAAAGGAGGAAAATCATAGTAAAGAAACTATACCTAATTAAGCATTCCCTTTGTCCCAACCTTTATCCATCCTTGTGCAAAGAGAAGTATAGAGAAAAGCAGTTGGAAGACAGTGGAAGAAGAGCCCATGACCAGGATTGAGGAGTAGTAGCCGACTTTATCATTATAAGATATCATTGTGAAGTTAATAAAAGAATTCAATTTCCTGTCCCACCATATGAGATTGTCATTATTGGAATATTGATGGTATGATTGATTAAATCTCTAACCCATTAGTTCATAGATCAAATGCATCTGGAGTTATTTGTTTGTCTTTAGTGAATGCAAGTCAGCATTGGGAGGAGATTTGCAGTCAAAGAACGACCAAGCGTGAAAAGGGATTGACATCAAACACGAAAAATAAGGTACGTCAACTTAATCTCTTGAGCCTTGTATTTACATATGAGTAATGGGGGTTTAGGCATGGGATGATGGTAAAAGGTAAGAATCTTTAGGTCATTTCTACATGCATGATAAAACCCTTAGTGCTAGTCTGTAGGATGGATTTCCCACCCACAACAGAATTGGTGACCATACTGGGGATCTCTAGGGTTTCTGGGAATGTTTTTTCTTGGGTATTTTTAAAAACTAGTTTCATTCCTTGTTTTTAAAGTTTCTGCAAAAGTTTCAGCTTGTAGATTTTTTGGTCTTCCATACCAGTTACCTTTGTTTCTTTGCTTGACTGCATTCTTTTCGAGACCCACAGACATACATGTGGCTTGTATAAGGTCTGAAAACGTGTACCCACTCCCTACCTTCCCACAGCCTGCATGTACATGCTAGCCGAGGAAGTGTGAGTCACATGTATGATTCCTGAAAATTTCTTTTAGAGAGGCAGTCATCCTCTCCCCTATTAGAAATAATCCTTCTCATGGGTTTTCTAGAACTCTTTCTAGTCTTTGTTTTTTGCAGTCTATAAATTAGGTTTCACCTCAGATTGGTTTTTTCTATGAAGTTTTCCTTGCATATTTTTCTGTCAAATTAAGTTTCTGTGTCTTCAAGGGATTCTGGTTCTCAATACTAGTACTCCCTACCTGATCTTAGCCGCTTGTCTTGCTTCTTTTGAGGAGAAATAGAGGCACACACGGCCTGTAGTGGGCCTACATGTGTGCATATTCATCTTGCCTTTGGGAAACCCATGTGCATACGTTGGTTGTTGAAGTGACAGTCGTGTGTATGTCTAGAAACTTTTGAGGAGGCAGTCATCCTCTTCCCTGTCAAGTTTTTACTTCCCAGTTTTTTCTTGTTTCTTTCTGGTCTCTGTCATAAGCAGATTTAGCCTACTTTGTATTCCAGCATAGCTTGCTTTTTCATTTAAAAGATTTTTTGTGTTTCCTATCTTTTTAAAATTATTTTTAGCTTGAAATTTTAAGAAAATGAGGTCAGTTTCTTTTAGAATCTTTTGTTATTTCTGCTTTGATTAGAAGAAAATATAAAAAAAAAAACTTAGTTTGTTAGATCTCTTTCTTTCCTGGCATTTTCTTTGCATTGTTATTTGAAAAATAAAATAATTTAGCATAGTGTTGTGTTTTCTTCTCATCTTAAAAGCATTTCAAAAAAAAAAAAAAAAAATTAATCATTCTTTGCCAATGTTCATATAAGTTTCATCATTTTTCGCAAGAGTCTTAACACCATCAGTTGCACTACCGTACCCTTTTAAGTAAATTAAGCCAGTAAAAAGAACGCTAATTAAAATTTACTAGACTTTATGTTTGTAGGGTCCATCAACTAGATTAGGCTAGAGCCTTGATTTAGGTTAGAGAGGAAACTCTTCAAGGCTATAAAACAAGCATACGAATTTGTGCTAAGGAGGGTAGAAGTCTAATAACGTTGAAATTATCCGGGACACCCCTCTAACACATGGGCTAAACACAAGGTTGCGTGTGGAAAGGTAGTGGAGATAACCCTTCCAAAGCTCGACCAAGCATAGTGGGGAACACATATAGAGGACTTGTCTTGGGATTTCATTGATCGCATTTTCCATGGAGCTTTGTGGGTCTTGAATTCATTTGAGGTCCTCAGTTGTCTTCCGAAACAATTTCTTTCGATACCCTTGATAGGTTTCAGGCTTGATACCCTACTCATTGTGGTCCACCTGACTGTCGAATGTACCCACCTGGTGATTGTCCATGAGCTAGCAACCTAGTTGCCTTTATTTTAGGGACTTACACAGGTGACCGCAAGGGTATACCATAGTACCTATGGTAGACATCAAGCCATGCTTTGCAGAGTATACCTAGAGGGTGCTTTTGTATTCGAGTTTCACTTGCACGGGTAAGTTTCTCTAGTGTTGGTTGTTGTAATTGTTCTTCCAACTAGTTAGTAGTTTGCTTGATTTTCCTTTAGGAACTTTTAGTGTGTGCTCTGTGCTCCTGAGTTTTCCATAGTGAGTTAGTCAGTTGTGTCTTTGGGTCTCTGACCTAGGGTGGTAGACCACCCACTTCGCCGGTCGAGAGGACTTTTCAATCTTCCGGTTATAAACGTGGAACCGCCTCTTCATAGGTGCTGTTTTGATAACACTAGTTCTTCAGAGTCAGTGTGTGAGACTTTTACGGACTTGAACGATCCCGCAAAGGGAGAACCTGTGCATAAGATATTCATGGCTAAATTTCTCGATGATACAAACCAAGGAACCCCTTCGCAAGGGGATTCTTGTGCTTTTCCTTTCTTATGAAACGTTGGTGTCCCTTTTATGGCCACTTTGTACATTCCTGGGTTGAATGTGGGATTACCAGTTTGGTTGGGTACCATTCCAAATGTCCCAAATTCTCTTGACGCTTCTCAGTTAATCACTTTATGTCATGGGCACCCTGTTGATGTTTCTTTGTCAGCAAAGTCTTCTCCTCCTCCTTCTCCCACCTCTGGTGAAAGTACAGTTACTAGTAACTGGAAGTCTAAATGAAATAGACAGAAAAAGAATAGGAAGAAGAAATCACCAACCTCTACAAGTCATGATGGAGATAGGTCGACAACCTCTCCAAGTCATGTTGAATACTAGCACCCAGCCTCTGCAAGTTATGTTGGGGGAAAACACCCACCCTCTACAATTCATGATGGGGGAAAAAGTCCAGTCACTGCTAGTCATACTGGTAATAGGTTTGTAGCCTTTGCAAGTCATGTTATCGATCCATCACTAACCTCTACACGTCATGTTGGAGATGTGCAACCAACCACTGCTAGTCATGTTGGGGGCATTAATTCTTTTGAGAAACCTAGTTGGATAGGACATTGTTATTGGATAAATCCGTAAGTGAGGACACAAACCGATCTACCTAGATCCACCTGGATCTAGAACAAAGCAATACAGAATGATACTCTTTCCCTAGATTTTAACTATTGAATGAAATAGGAGGCAAGAATCATGAACATAT
>SNQJ01S0239848.1:0-10001 GCA_010110895.2 Picea sitchensis
CTCCCCACTTTTACTCCTAATTACATTATCCCTAAATCATAAACCCATGTAACCCTTAAATCGTATAACCCATATACCATATACTCTTGATCCTCTATAACCCATAAACCCTAGATCCCCTTACCCTACTCCATATAACACTTATAATCACTAACACATGTTCCTTACCTTTATACAATATAAACCATATAACCTAAAAGTGTTTGACCAGTATAACTCCTAACCCTTAAAACCCCTAAACATTATAAAATGAACCGTTATCACACTTACCCATTTACCCTCTTTACTTACATTTTCTCTATTAATTCACCTCCCACCCTCGTATAATAAATATTATACGAGGGTGGAGGATATAATATATGATCTATTAATTCACCCCCCACCCTCATATATTATATGATGGTAGGGGATATATTATATATGAGGGTGGGGGATATATTATATGAGGGTGGGGTGAATTAATAGAGAAAATGTATATCCTCATCTCTCCCCACTTTTACTCCTAACTACATTATCCCTAAATCATAAACCCATGTAACCCTTAAATCGTATAGCCCATATACCATATACTCTTAATCCTCTATAACCCATAAACCCTATATCCTAACTACATTATCCCTAAATCATAAACCCATGTAACCCTTAAATTGTATAGCCCATATACCATATACTCTTATCCTCTATAACCCATAGATCCCTAGATCCCCTTACCCTACTCCATATAACACTTATAATCACTAACGCATGTTCCTTACTTTTATATAATATAAACCATATAACCTAAAAGTGTTTGACCTATATAACTCCTAACCCTTCAAACCCCTTAACATTATAAAATGAAGCCTTATGACACTTACCCATTTACCCTCTTTACTCTTAATAATTCAAATCCCTAACTAATAAACCCTACAACTTATAAACCTTGTAACCCCTATATACATTAACCCTTAACCTATATAAATTCTAATTTTCAAATGGTTGACCATTATAACCATTTGATCCTTATAATCTTAACCTCTAACCTTGGTAATTATTATACTCTCTAATGCTAACCCTTAATTCCTATTAATTTGAACATATTTAACATATTTAACCCTTGATACATAAATCTTAGAAGCCCTAACACCAACAACCCCTATTCCATAACCCTTATAACCTATAAGTTTCCTAAATCAAGTAACCCATATTGGACATAAAACTAAATCCCTCCTATCCTTACCCTTATATCATATACAACCCAAATCCCATAACCCTTATAACCTATAAATTTCCTAAATCAAGTAACCCATATTGGACATAAAACTAAATTCCTCCTACCCTTACCCTTATATCATATACAACCCAAATCAGGTAACTCCCAATCTTTATATGTTCTAAATTATATCTCTTAAAAACATGAATTATTCGCACCCCTAACTATTAAGCCAGAGGACATAGTTCAAGATCAAGGATAGTGAATCGAGATAGTACCTTGAAATTACCTATGTTCCATGTGACGGATAAGGATGATGTGGAACAACATTGGTTCACATGTGAGGCGATATGGTTTGTGAGGAGGATCACAGACGAGGAATCGAAGATTGCGCAGCCGAAAACCACTTTCAGGGATAGAGCCTTGACGTAGTACATGAAGTGCAAGGCCACTGCAACAACGAGACAAACGAGGTCCCAGACAAAAATCAAGAGAGATATGCTTAAGGAATTCCATAATCCTAAATCAGAATCTCAATGCATTATAAAGATTAAGGAGATTAAACAAAAACCGAGAGAGACCATCTAGGATTATTGCCAACTGTTCAAGATCTTGTTGGATAGGTTGATGTTCTAGATCCAGGACATGTACCATAGAGAATGGTTCATCGTGGGGTTGTTTCCCCATATCCAAGTCTCGCTTACCCAACAAAAGGTTACGACTCAGGCAAAAGCAGTGGAGATTGTGATGCGCCTAGAGGCTACACCAGGAGTAGGAGAAACATCGGCAAGGTTGGCACACAGACAATCTCAGCTAGTCAACCTGACAATGCAGTTGCAGGATATAGAAAAAGAAAAGGTGGCACGTGAGAACATATGTTGTACAACGTGTCGATCAAAAGGGCACCGTAGAGAAGTACCAGAAGATGCATCATACTCTATTATGTGAACCATGCAAGTCCATGGGACATGATGTGAATAATTCTCGATCACTACAACTGATGGAGGACCATACCCACGATGTATTTTGGGTTCAGGAGGAACAAAAGGGTGTTGATTGTGGTGGTGCTGAGAGAGGTGGATATCAAAGAGGTCCTAGAGGCGGATATAGACGAGGGTGAGGATGAGGACATGGAGGTGGTGGAAGACCCCCCACTTGTTTTAATTGTGGCGAGATAGGACATGTATCGATATTTTGTACCAAATTGTGTGCTCTCTATGGGTACTACTATAGCCACAAGCACGTCATAGAGGATTGCCCTGACTTGTAGAAGACAAAGGTTGATTTTGAGGTAATAGAGATAATGGATGATTTTAATCTATACCCTGCCCTACTTGGCATTGATTGGGCCTTCGATAACATTGTTGTGTTAAACTTGAAGAAAAACCAGATGTTGGAAAAACATACGCATGATCGCACCATTAGATCCAAATCAAGGGGATAGATACAGCGAGTCGATAGATGAGGATGCTCAGAGCTCTATTATTGAAAACATTTACAAGATCACAGGGCACAAGGAAGATTACATCAATCCCACAGCAGATGGAGAACTGAGTTGGAGGAGCATGAAGTCATATGATATTGATTTAGAGGATGCCATGGAGAGGTGGCAACATAAGCTTTATGAAATCTTTACAAGGAGATGTACGCGTATTATGAATGAATTGTGCAAATAGGAATTCGAATTCTATCGATTTGATGGGTTGGATTTGGTGGAATTGTTTATTGTCTAGATGCAACACATTCCCGAACATCATCAGGTACACACCCTTGATACATTGTTAATAGGAGTACCTACACAATGGTGGGTTGCGCACCGAGAACATCTCCAAGAATGGGTCGTTGTGGAAGATTCACTAAGAGAAAGATTCAGGACAGGGGTGGATATCTATTAATCCATGTGTTCTTGCAAGAGACGTTGGGTAGCCAAGCGGTGGAGCGGGGTGTGGAGCCAATATCTGAAAGCCCAGCGCGCACTTCCGAGAAAGCATTATGCCCCTCTAGTTCCTCGGTTCCCTAACAGATGAGTGGGGGAGACGTGTGCGCGAAGGATGGAGATGACCAATCAGTATGCGGTAATAGGAATTAGGTCTGCCCGCTCAGTCCCCTTCAACCCCATTGAGCAAAAAGACGAGCTATGCATGAGTAAGGAAGCAATCGGTAGTCAGTAGCTACCACCAAATCCAACTGGATCGAGTTCAGTTTCTCCATGGCGGAAACCAAAAGGTTGGGCACATGTGAGCAAGCGTCGTGACCCACCAAGGTTTGCTACAGCCAGTTAACCAAGGGTGGACCAATGCAGGGGTGCATAGGAGTCATGCGAAACTACTTCGAAGAATAAGATTTGCACATGTTTAAACCAACCCACATTGTCCTGAAAGATTCGGCGACAAAAAAGATTTATGGTAATAACGATCGATGTGACAGGCAATTACATCACGTCGCTTTCCCCCAAATTCAAAAAGATGGAGTCATTAATGCAACTGACAGGGGGACGATTTGCCTTATTTAGAATGAAAGAATTAATTACGATGGATGGTGAAAAGCACGACATTAAGGCTATAGCGATCGCCATGCGTCCAGTGACGCAACTTCGACGGCAAGGATGGAAGGCGCTACCGACCAAGCTAACGAAAAGGACTGGACAGTAACTCCACGCCAGATGAACGACATGCACCATTATAAGTCCAGTATCTTTTGGACGGGTGGAGTGCTCTGACTCGTTGATTTTTCCTTCTTTCTGAAGTGTTCTTTCCTTCGTATTTTGGTATTGGCTAGAGAAAATACATGCATAATCTCGTTGGCTATTCAGCGGGCAAGCTCTCTCGTGCACTTGAGTTCCAAACTGGGTCGGGGTTTTCATAATTTGAGACACAATAGTCACCATATCCGACATGGAGTCCTCATGTAAACCCCATGCCCGAACGAAGTCTAAGGCAATGAAGAACAGTTGGTTCCAGATCTTGTGATGCCCTGTGGAGTACAGTTTCAGGGGACGACGTTCGGGAAAGTCCCAATGGTCAAATGTGTTGAGTTCGAGGAGTTCTTTCATGAGCTTATGAAGATGGTTCCTTATGTCGCATCGATCACTCCATAAGGAAATTAGCTCGAGGACGAGCCAAATAATAGTGGTGGGGGCTTGTTGGCACCCAAAGTTTTCCTTAAAGATCGTGCACACGCACAAATGAAGTTGTGCACACAGTTTAGTTTTTGTGTGCATTCCAGCAGTTGCTCAATGGGTGACCTAGGGTGTGTGCGCTAGTCCAAGTTTTGTGATGTGCATCAGTATCGAGAAGATCCCCCCATGCACGTCGGAAAAAAGAATAGAATCTCCGAGAAATCTTCCCGAATGATTACTTCAAGTAGCACGAGAGATCGTGGAGCATTAAGGGGATGAGTTGGCAAGGTAGTTACGATTGTCACGACTCCAAAGAGGCTACGTGGACTGCAGGCGGGTGACAGAAGCATGCGGGATTGGCAGTTAGCAGAGCGAGTAGGGTAGAACTAAAAGTGACAAAGCGCTAGAGAAGAGAAGAGACAAAAGGGAGCAACGACGATAGAAAAAGAGTTACTCAGTTGATTGGCGAGTGATTGGTTGGTGTTGTCAATGTCTCTGAAGCTCGCTCTAAGGCCATGTTTTGTAATGTATTTGGTTGTGAGTTTGGTTCTGTAATATCTACATAGTTTGAGAGGAGTGCATGGCGCTATGTAATGATGTACTAGGAAAATATATGAGAGCGTAGGGCACTGTTGTTGTCAATTGATGACTTGCTTAATGCATGTTTGTACTGCTTGAATGAGGATAATAAAAGTTGCAGTTATTTCCACGATGAGTTGATCATGTGTCACATAAAGGTATGTGTTGAAGTTGTATGTTGTTAGTTCTTAAGCTTGGGCCAATGGAATGGATGAATGCCAACCTGGATGGATTCATGTGTAAGTAATCCTTCATCATTGACACAAAACCATATGGTCTCTGTGATTCTCATGACGTCTCGAGTGAGACCTTCTTCAGTATTTGGATGAGGATTGATATGCCGACACCTTGGGGGTTTTGTTGGTAAACTTTGGATGAACCTCAGGTCATCATCCCCCCAGCGTTCAGAAGGACGTGTGGAAGTGTGGGAAAGCCAACATTTGGCTATCCCAATGTAAGTATAACATAGTATTCATACATTATTTTAAGGAGTTTGTCACCTATACTTAGATGAGGTGGGACAAAGAATCTTAAATGTATAAAGGAGTGATCCCCTATTATATATTAACTACTAACTTATATTTCCTCTAACCTCTTTACCATTTTAATCCTATAAAAATTATAACACCTTATGCAAACACTCTCTACACCTATTCTAAATAACCCTTAATATTTAACCTTCACACCCTTAATCATTAACCCTAATTATAATAATTGTTTTCCCATATAACCCTTAATCCTAAATTCCTATAGGCCATGAACTCTAACCCTATAACTTCAAACAAATTTAAAACCTAGCCTCTAATCCTTATAATCTATAAATACTAATTCATAACCCTTAGGGCATATAATAACTAACCTATATAACTATTAACCCATCTAATTTCTCATCCATATAACCTCTAAATATTCTAACCACTAACACCCATTTCCGCAACCACTCTTATAACTAGCCTTAATAACCCCTTACCTATATAACCTATATATTGTAACCCTTATAAAACCATACCCACAACACTAACCCTTATAATTCTATAAACCCTAACCCCTTAATTCCTAAGTTGTAATTATTATAAGCTCTAAAATTTAGAATCACTAAACCCTTAGACCTTATATCCGCTAGCTTTTATAAAAACCAATCATGAGCCATTATATCCCATAATCCCAATTCATGAATAACTAACGCCTTAAAAGCCCTTAGAACTCAATCGTTAATAACCTATACCTTAAAACCCATATCACAACTAACCCCTTCTCCATATAACCGACAACCCCTATATCTTGAAACCCCTAACTCTTATAATCTCTAGCATACACCTAACCTTATAACCCCTAAAACCTAAAACCCATAAAACCTAATCTCTATAACCCTTATTTTTAGTATTATCACTCATAACCCATCTATTAACCCATCTAATTTCTCATCCATATAACCTCTAAATATGATAACCACTATCACCCATATCTGCAACCACTCTTATAACTAGCCTTAATAACCCCTTACCTATATAACCTGTATATTCTAACCCTTRTAAAACCATACCCATAACACTAACCCTTATAATTCTATAAACCCTAACCCCTTAATTCCTAGGTTGCAATTATTATAAGCTCTAAAATTTAGAATCACTAAACCCTTAGACCTTATATCCGCTAGCTTTTATAACAACCAATCATGAGCCATTATATCCCATAATCCCAATTCATGAATAACTAACCCCTTAAAAGCCCTTAAAACCCAACCGTTAATAACCTAACCCTTAAAACCCATATCACAACTAACCCCTTTTCCATATAACCTACAACCCCTATATCTTGAAACCCCTAACTCTTATAATCTCTAGCATATGCCTAACCGTATAACCCCTAAAACCTAAAACATATAACCCATAAAACCTAATCTCTGTAACCCTTATTTTTAGTACCTAATCCTTATAATCATTAACTTAATACTTAATCAATAGTATCTAAAACCATTAACATTTATAATCCAACAAGTAAACCCATAAACCATATAAATCCTAAAATCTATAGTCTTTATCATCCCTAGTAACTTAAATACTTTGCCCCTAACTCCTATCATCCCTAATAACTTTTACACTTTGCCCCTAACTCCTTTAGCTATTAACACTTATTTTTAGTACCTAATCCTTATAATCCTTAACTTAATACTTAGCCAATAGTATCTAAAACAATTAACATTTATAATCCAACATCTAAACCCCTAAACCATATAAATCCTAAAATCTATAATCTCCATCATCCCTAATCACTTTTACACTTTGCCCCTAACTCCTTTAGCTATTAACCACTATAGCTCCTTGTAACACCCCTTCTCCTAAACCTCTTATTATTGTAATTAATTATAATTTATGACTGCCAATCCATGGCATGTGAACAATGTAAAAGTATTAACATCCAATTGCAACTGCCAACCCCTGACTGTATTGGCCATGATACCACTAGAGGAATGAGAGAATGGTTTATTTTGCTAATGGACCAGGCCACTTTGTTGATGTATTACTTTAGAAATATTCATAATTTCCCTCAACCCCGATATCAAAATAAATCAATTAATGAGGGAGGGCAAGTAGTTGGGCAACCAACCACCCTCAATGAATACATGTATGGAAGACCTGGCTAGGACGGGTAAAACTATCAATCAAAGGTACCACAAGGTACCATTTTCTGCAGATCAGATTGACCCATGGGTTCCCTTTTGACAGAAGGAAGGGAACATGTTGAGAACCTTCCCAAGCGATGTGTGTAAGAGAAGCACACGAGGGTAGACAAGAGAGGAATGCAAAAAAAAATTGGCAGAGAGAACTCGAGAGAGTTCGGATGGGAGAAAGAGGATGGACTGTGTAAAAACACAGCAACAGAAAAAGCATTGGAGCTCTAAGTCTTAGAGGGGAGAATCCAGAGACCCAACTTGAGATGGGAAGGTTGCGAGCTTGATACCGAGAAGGTATCTGACAAACCTTGTTAAGGCATGAGCTAGGTGGGTGTGATAACATCTCTACTAAGAGTGGTGTGAAGGAGAATGTCCTTCACAAATTGTTGAGAACCACAGAGAGAGAGATTCCCTGTGGTATCATGGCTTGGCACGGGGGTGGTCTGCTGCCAAAGTGATTGAGTATGTAGAGCCTACGGTTGGGTGGAAAGGCGAACACCCACAGTTAGTTGATTGCCTATAATCTGTAACAGATAAGTATATTTCTCCCTATGTGACTTAATCGAAAGCAAGGGACTCATGCTTGTGACGACATGGTAAGTGTATGAATTTTTAAGGTTTGTGTATCATTCCTTTGGAAAGTTGTTATACTGGTACGATAATCTATCTGTATGGAATTATAGGTGCAATGCATATGTGAGTAGGATAATTTGACCTTTTACCTTGAATGACTAAGGAACAATACATAGATCCCTCTTATGGATGAAATTGTATATGCGCTTCTTGTGTATGTAGTAGAGAATTTTGTTGCGGTGTGTTGTCTAGGAAAAGACAGTTAGGTGTATTAGTTAAGATACCCATGTTAGGTCCGAGAGGAATAAGTAACTTAATCTTCCTTCTAGAGAGGACGGAATCGTAACCATTGTTGTTGTTCAAAATAGATCTTTATGCAATGTAGGAAGCCTTAATCTTCTATGAGACTTGTGCCCTAATGTGGACATCGTGAAAAAACCCTAACCCCCACTTAAATGGCGAAGAGGAAAATGCCTTGGTCAGTCTAGGGAGTGGATCATTGAAATCCTCAAGGACTAGTAGCCTTTAGGGTGGACATAGAAGAATCCCCGAGCCGTTAAATTTCAAATCGAACTAGAAAACGAATCGGAACCCTATGTCTAAGATAGAGAAGATCACAGTTGTCAATCCGGTGTACCGAAGTCATCTTGACCATCAATCAGAAGTTGAGCCATCGGTGTATCCCAGTACCGGGGGGATGGTATGGCTCCGAAGGAGGGGATACCGAGAGCAATTGTAGACCGTTGGATCTGCCTGCGATGAGTGCTATCGGAATTAGATGGTCGGAGTAGTCTTGGGTTCAAGTAATATGATGGGGAGAGTTATGAGGGATATGGAGGACCATAGTTTAGGTAGAGACAGAAGAGAGATCACGATAGTTCATTGGGGATTAGCCCAGAATTAGCCTCGATCGTAGATCTTTGTGGTCTCGTTTAAGCGAAAATAGGGGAGAGGTGACATCAGCATGACATGTCATGCTGATCTAGGATGTCGACATGTTCTAGGGTTGACAGGTGTCAACCTACGATGGGTAACTTGTAATTGGTCAGTGAGTCGAGTGTGAGCCCTTTGGACGAACTTAACCATTAGACCTTTGTTTTAACCTTGATCGTTAGATCTAAAGGTTGAAAGATCTTAGTCATTGATCATAGAAGACCCATCAAAGTAATCTGTGGTTAGGCTAAGACGAGACTCTGAATTAATCGGAGTCGTCGATCCATCGAGACTCGAGGAGCTTCGAGAAATCATTGTCGTCCATCGCAAGGGGTTAATCAGATTGGGTCACGGAGATATACTCTGAGGATGGACTCCGAGGAAAAGATCTGATCGTTGATGCGTCAGGTCAGGAAGGACTCTAAGGGGAGGATCTAACTGTTGATCTGTCGGGGAGGGAGGAGTTCCTAAAGGAGATCTTGACTGTCCATCATAATGAACATCAGAATGGGGAAAGGAGTCGTTAGGTCTGAGAGTGAATAAACCTCAATCGTAGATCTAGCGAGGTCGTAACCCATGTTAAACCTAATTAATGATCTCGTAATTACGAGATTAGAATTAACTAATCACCTCGTAATCCCCGGTACCAAGAGATGTCCAAGTTAACACCACAGGTAAGGTCCAACATCCGATGCCCGATGGTGACGTGGCACGCGACAAGTGGTCATCGTGTCATGATGAATGAAGGCCATGTGTCACGTGGATTTGGCCAAATTAGACAGGGATCTGTGGGGGATAAGTGTCACCTGTCATGCCATGTGTCTCACCACGTGTCATACCATGTGTCAGCATGGGATAAGTGGATGAGTTAGACATGGACCCAATGAGGGATGGACACTCTTCGGTTAACGTTGTTGGATCTTGATCGTCGG
>SNQJ01S0239849.1:1485-13664 GCA_010110895.2 Picea sitchensis
TTTCTATGTCCCTATGCTCATGAATTTAGTTGTTATTGCATTTCTTAGTTTAATTCTTAATTGTAGTCTTTTATTTTCTTTTCCTAACTCTTTTCCTTGTAGCTGTCCTACTCAGCAAACCCAACTGAGCTTGAAATCACCTCTATTTTGCTCACCAAGGTGATGAAAGAGGCGCAATAGTAGGGAAAGAAACAGAAAAAAGAAAAACAACAATAGACAGTGCTTGATGAGATCACTGAAAAAAAAATTCCAAAGGAACCAGAAAATCAAAATGTACAACAACATGAGCAACAGGTACCTCAAGCACCTACAAGTGTTGTTAGAAAATATATCAGGTTAAGTATACCCCCTGAACGATACTCTCCTTCATTGTATTATCTATTGTTGACTGATTTTGGTGAACCATAATGTTATGAAGAGGCAATGCAGGTAGACACCAAAACGAAGTGGGAGAAAGTCATGAAAGAGGAAATGGATTCCTTGGTAAATAACCATACTTGGGACTTGGTTCAATTTCCTGTAGGAAAAAGAGCATTGCAAAATAAATGGGTTTACAAGTTGAAGGAAGAAGACGGAGGAGAAAAGCGGTACAAGGATAGACTTGTTGTAAAGGGGTTTGCACAAAAGAAAGGTATAGATTTTGATGAAATATTTTCTCCTGTTGTTAAAATGACTTCAGTTAGAACTATTTTAAGTCTTGCTATAGTAGAATATTTTCATCTTGAATAGTTAGATGTAAAAACATCTTTTCTCCATGGGGATTTGGAGGAAGAGATTTATTTGCAGCAGTCACAGGGGTATGAGGTCAAAGGGAAGGAGAATTTGGTATGTAGGTTGAAGAAGAGATTATATGGCCTAAATAAAGCTCCAAGGCAGTGTTATTTGAATTTTGATAGGTTTATGACAGAACATGGTTATAGTATATGTCAATCTGATCACTGTGTTTATTTTAAAAAGCTAGAAAATGGAAGCTTTATTATATTGCTATTGTATGTAGATGACATGCTTGTTGTAGGGTCTAATATGCAGTATATAAATGTGCTCAAGAAGAAATTAGCCAATTCATTTGCGATGAAGGATTTGGGTGCTGCAAAGAAAATCCTTGGTATGATTATAACAAGATTCATGAAACATTGCAAACTAACATTGTCTCAGGGTGAGTACATGGAGAAGGTGTTGGAAAGGTTTAGAATGTAGAATGCAAAACCAGTTAGTACACCTTTGGCCAGCCATTTCAGATTAACTAAGGAAATGTGTCCCAAGACACAGGAGGATATAGAATACATGTCCAGGGTCCCATATTCATCAGCAGTTGGCAGCTTGATGTATGTAATGGTTTTCACAAGACCAGATATTGCACATTCAGTGGGAGTTGTGAGCAGATATATGAACATTCTAGGTAAAGAACATTGGGAGGAAGTAAAGTGGATTCTTAGATACTTGAGAGGTACTACTAATCATGCATTATGTTTTGGAGGTTCAGAAACTGTTCTACAAGGATATTTTGATTCAGATATGGTAGGTGATAAAGATAACAGGAGGAGTACCACAGGGTATGTGTTTACTATAGGTGGAACAACAGTAAGTTGGATTTCAAAACTACAAAAGGTTGTTGCACTTTCAACAATAGAGGCATAGTATGTTGTTGCTACAGAGGCTAGTAAAGAGATGATTTGGTTACAGAGGTTTATGGAGGAATTGGGAAAGATGTAAGAGAATAGCAGGTTGTACTATGATAGTGAGAGTGCCATTCATCTTGCAAAGAACTCATCCTTCCATTTGAAGACTAAGAATATACAGTTGAGGTACCACTTCATACGATCTGCCTTGGAAGATGGACATTTGAAGTTGGAAAAGATACACACTAGCCAGAATCCTGCAAACATGTTAACAAAGGGAGTAACCTAGGAGAAACTAAGTTCCTACTCAGTTTTAGTTGGTCTTCAAGAATGAATATGAAGATGAGAAATTTGCTAGGTCCAAGAATGTTCAGAGTCCAACATATATAGCAACGGTGGATTTGTTGAGATCAGTCTCCAAGTTCTTATACTTTTAGACCTGTTTATACCCCATGAAGTATTTACACCCCAGAAGTATGTACACTCTTCCATGCGAGGGAGTGCAGAGGGGGGGTACCCCCTCTGCAAGGTCCAAGGGGGCTATTGCCCCGACTGGGGGGTCTGGGGGCAAGCGGGCCCTCAGCGGGGGTTCGGGGGCGAATCCCTCGAAGGAAAAATTGCCTTGTAAATGTATATTGTAATTTCAATTTAAATCTGGACCGTTCATTATAAGGTCGTAGCTCTAACGATAGAGATTATGTTAGGGTTTTTTTCCCTATAAGGCAACCCTCTTTTATGAGGGAAATGTATTGCAGCTATGGTTGATGGCGGATATTGTATTTTGAGATAGGAGACTCTGAGAGAAAGAAGAGGAAGTTACAACGGGTTAGCTGTAGGTTGTATCCCTTCATATTTTGGATAATATTAAAGGAAGGACCTGGCAATTTCTCCGGTGGATGTAGCCCACACTGGGTGAACCACATAAATCTGTGTCCCTATTGTATTATGTATCTTCTGTGTTTTGTTTCCACATTTGTTTTATTTTATTGCTCCACGGTCCTATTTTTCTAACACTAAGAATGAATTCCTCTGAGCTTATGGTTGGGTGGAGACGTGAACACCCACAGTCAGTTGGTTAGTGATCAATTATAATAGATACGTATTTTCATGCTCTGTGTGGTACAATGGATTTGGTGATTGAATGTCTGTATTTACGGTTAATTCTTGCAATGTTTGAACAATTATTAGAAATGTTCATTTTTCTTCTGTAAATTGTTATTTTTACAAGGTTTTCGATTTACCTTATTTATCCACTAGAGAGTTATGGGATGCAAATCCACATGATATTCAGGGTAGTATTAACTGAAACGTTTAAGTTATGTCGACCTTTTGAGTTTACCTTAGCAGGAATGTCAAGCTTAACTCTGTGGGAGGAGGGCGTTCCTTCAGACCCTCGTCCCATGCAACTGAGGGCTCATACCCCTGGCCTTAATCAAATATCGACTAAGATCTTAGTGTATCTCATAATCCAAATAGGACCCATATGACCAGGGTATGGTAACCCTGTGCTAGTTCGAAAGGAACTAGCCCTTTTTCCTTCAGGATTTTTGAACTTATGAATCCACAATCCTCGAAAATTGTTGAAGGCCAAAGTCATGAATAGATGAGGCCCATAGATCTAGGGGTCCAATGGATACCTCCCTCAGTCGTTAGATTGTACTTAGGAAGGGTAGCATTAATTTCTTCGGAAAATTTCCACTTCGAGAGAATAGGAGTGGTCTAGCACTGAAACTCATGAATGCTAGAGTTGCAAAGTTAATCAGGATTGTTGAAAGTGGAGGGACATGTGTCCACAGATCAATGACTATCTGGAAGTCTGAGTATTCAGTGCTATAGGGATGCGTAAGTTTATCCGAAGCTCTGCAAGCCAGATTAAATTTTGTTCATGAGTGTTAGGTACACATGGTGATAGATCAGGCATGGTCCGGAGAGGAAGCCAAAATATTTATGCCGAACCCCCAAATGTCGAACTTCTGAAGTGACATGGATCATCTATCATCGAATCCTTTGGGATCCCTCTCAACCGTCGATCTAAAGAAACCACCCTTGATTACCCAACTGACTATGAACATGTCATGGAGTGACACATGGCCCCTACTTGTCCCATGTCTAAGGTTTTCCATTGAATTAGAGTCGTTGGACTATAGTCCAGAGATTTAGTACTCCAAAGGAACCTGACCAAGAATCTATAGAGTGTGAAAACCTCTAAAGTCACAAACACTAAAATGAATCTTGGTTGTTGGTAGGATGAGGACACTTGGCTCCAAATTAGAGATTCTGGAGACTTGGCTCTTTAGGGATTTGCAATGTGAGGACTTGGGAAGTCTGAAACCCCAAATTAATGGAGGTTGTATATCTATGGATATACATGGACTGTTATTAGCCGTGAGATCATTGGGTTGGGCAACTATCAGTCCAAGATGACGTGTCATCCTGACGTCATCCGAGGTGATGTGGACCCACATTATGCATGCTATGTGTCACCCAAATATGGATGATTCATAGACCCCTTATGCCTATTCGATCATGACACATGTCATCCCCTATTGAGGATACATTTCAACCTTGGCCTTCACTACGTGTCAGCCTCTGGTTCATGCCTGCCTAGCCAATGTGCTTGGTGATGTGTCCAGGACTCCGAGAGTCTAGATAACTTTGGGAGTTTGGAAGATTTGGGAATACTATGGAAAATGGATGTTCAACATCGATCATTGATCATCGAACATCGAAATTTCAATGACGATCCCCGATTGTTGAAACACCAAAAACGTAGGACGTTAATTGTCGATTACCAAAATGCCAAAAATGTAGGATGTGGATCATCGATTTTCGAATGTTGAATGATGATAAAGGGACGTTCAATGCAAAACACCAAACATTGATTACTGAATGGCCAAGGCCACATGGAAAGATTTTAGGACTTCGAGGAGAAAGAAAAGGGACATTCAACACTGAAGACCCCAACTAATAGCGCTCAGATAACTTTGGGAGGAAATAACTTATAGACCAGAGATACATTTTTGTGTGGTGGGGACCGTTAGAAATCTCGTGGAGATCAGTAGCCAATGGAGAGCCTTAAGTTAGCATTTGAGAGAGTTAGGAAAAACAAAAATTTGATGCCCTGTCGCTAGAAAGGGTATTTAGGGGTCAGGTGTGTTACAAATTGGTATCAGAGCACGACAAATTTTTTTGGCCTGCTTGGGCTCATGCACGAGTCATATGAAAATATTTTTGGAGGACTTTAAGGGGTAACACCCTATCTTACCACATTCCTAAGAGGTTTTGTCAAACCTCTACCAAAGAGAGGAATGAAACCTGTTACTGTTTATAAATTTTTTGGAAATCTTCACTGTGTGTTGCTAGCGTTTCCATATAAAGAAGTTGACTTCACTGTGAAATTGTACTTGTTGTTGTACAGTCATAAGATTAGGTTACCAAGGCTAAGATGAGCCTATGGAGAATATTACTGCCAAAAAGAAATTTTTTGCATAAGTTCCGTGAGTAGAAGGATGTAGATTAAAATAGTTGGGATTTTACCCAACGAGATTGAATCATGCTCGTCTATGGCAAAGGAAGCCTATAATTTCTTTGGGAAATGTTAGTCAATCCTTTAGGAGTGGGATTATGTTGATGGGAACTAATAGAAAGATTTGTATGTGAATGGATTGAAAGGATCCGTAGCAATAATAATTACTATTTTAATGAAGGATTAAAACTTATATATTTGTATAATCCCTCACGATAAGAGGAATGAGTCTAGTTACCATTCTCTGAAAAGGGAGAGCATGTGCAGCTCTCAGGTTTCGAAGGGAACTGAGAAAGGAATTTTTGTTTCTGGGTACAAGAATTTTCGGGCATGGTTTTTCTAATCAAGATCATAAACGAACTTGTAGAAATATAGAGTGATTGAGTGAGAAATCATAGCAGCCTCCCTTGCTTGGTGGATAGGAAACTAATCTACCATAATTATTGTGGGAGGAGGAGAGTGATCTCCGTCCTTGACTGTTGTTGAACAAAAGGAAGAATTCTAGGTGTAATGGTTAAGATTGATTATGACCTAAAGATACTCTAGAATTCTAAACAAGAATACTTAGTAAGTGACATATTCGAAATTGTATTTGGGCTTTAAGGTAATAGTACAAATGTTATTAGACATTAAAATTTATTATAAAAAAGGTAAAATGGTTGATTAGATGTTGATCTTGAATGTGGTAAAGGAAGTGTTGGGGCACTTATAGAAGCCCAATGGGTCAGATTGACATCCAATGGTGGATGGTAGACATATAGATATAGTTGGACTCTAGTAAAGGGAATCTAGAAAAGGATTTCCTTGATCGGAAGGTATGCTCATCAAGACTAGTTGGAAGATAGATTGGTTGTTTTATCACCTTGGGATGGTTATAATTTCCCAGAATATATTTATGAGAAGGAAATTTTTTCATGAAAGTTGAGGCAAGAGTGTTTTCTTGGTAGTTATTATCGCATAGAAAGGGAAACATATTTATGACTATGTCTGTTAAACTGCTAGGTGGATATCATGTGAATGACTGAAAGATCTCAAATGAGGGGGAGGCTCGATGTTGAGTGTCCCTATGAGGATTTTCATAAGGATGGAAGAAATATCCTTGGAGGAGGATCTGGAAGTCTGAKATGTCCATGTGCATGTAGGACAAGGAAAGGGTGCAAGMAATGAGCTTGCATGATGAATGTTTGGCTAGGTTTTTATGTGTGTGAATGCATGGGTTAATGCATTGTGAGTATTTTTGACATGAATATTGATATTAATACCAATTAGGTATGAAAGATATTAAGTGTGCAATTGATGCACATGTATGATGTAAGAGTATAGGTGTACTAAAGGCACAATATGACTTCCTTGATGAGTGATATGTAAGGAAAGAATTTCACTTTCCAATATTAATTGAATACCATGGATGCATGGTTGAATCCATTCTAAAGAGTCATGAAAKTTTTGTTTTGAATGATAGCTTAAGGGAAATGTTCTCCATTCCCTCAAGAAAGACTAGTATAAATAGATGAAAGAGTGAACAAGCAAGGATGCTTTGTTGTCATGATAAAAGGAAAATGATTCTGCCTTTGAGGGTCACATGAGAATGATTGTGAACAATCATGAGTTGACTTCTTTTAAGGTAGATATGTATGTGGACTGTGAAATATACCTATGACAACTACACACATGATTATGATTATGAACAAAAAAAAGGTTTGTTATTGAAGCATGTTGATGTATCCAAAAGGTTAGGGTGATCCTAACCATGTCTTCTCAAGGAAAAGAGCAGGAAGGTCCCAATAGGGAGTAAATTGCAAAATCAAAGAAAGGGAAAAGGGGGAATACTTTTCTCACTTTAAAAACTATGAATTGCTTATAGATTTGTAGGTGTTAAAAGAGAATTTGTGGAAACTAGTACATCTGGTAAAAGGAAAATAAACCCCTGAGTATGATTAAATGAATGGGCCTGGTTAAGTCGTGATAAATAAAGCCATTGAGGCCTTGGAAAATAACTCAGTTGGAATGAAAGTCCCAGACTGTGTAGAAGGAGTTGGAAAGGGGGAAGAGCCCTTAAATCCTTTATTGTTGTATATTATATTTTCTATGGAATGAGAAATTGGTGTGATGATAAAAGTAAATTTGTTGACACCATAGTGATGATGGTTGTATGATTGTAGAAAAAATTGAGAATTGTTTGTGTTGCACTCATGAAAATCTTAAGGATAATGGGATGAAGTGTCTACCTGAAAATGTTTTATTGACTAAAATGTTATGATACATGCATTTTTATTTTACATAACCACTAATATATTTATGATGTATTACATGTGTAGAAAGGAATTGCAGTTGTTGAGAAAGACAATTTCCAATGATGGACAACTTCAAGCAAAGGATGACTATGAGAAGGTTGTTACTAAAAAAATTATTGAAGGGACTTTAAAAGTACCCATAAAGCACCATTGATGAGGTAATATCAGAGAGGGTGCTAGCATCCAGAGTAGGTATAAAAATTTTCATACCTATGTGGCATAAGGCATGAAGGAATTTGGTAAGAATCCCTTCTGAAAATATTACATTATCTTAAAGATATGCAAATAATTGTGAGTGGTTGTTGTATGCTTTTGCTACCCAAGCGGGGTAATATTCAGGAAAGAAGAATCTAAACAATAGAGAGAGGAAGTATATGCCAGTCAAGGATAAGTTATAATACTTTCAAGAAAATTCATGAGTAAAGAGTACCATAGGTACAATGACCAATCTAGGGAGATTGGGAATAAAGGTGCTCATACTTAGCACATTGCATGGAATTGATTTGAGGAAATGCATGTTTACATATAGGGAAGACAATTGATTTTCCATTGAGGAAGGAGGAACTTCCAATATTTTACTTACATTGTATAGGTGTTAAAGAAAAGAAAATTTGGTTGTTCATGAGTGTTGGCACCCTGGTTACTAATGAAGGAAGAATGCTTGGTTGCATTCAACATAAACTTATAGTTTCATATGTGATGATTTGGGATCATGATCAACCTATAGTAGGAAGTACAATCCTCCTGCAATAATGAATGAGAATAAATAAGCCCTATGGTGAAGAGGTTGGTTAAGATACAACACACCATGGCAAAGTGCTTGTCATAAAGTATGGAAAACTTGAAACCAATGCAAGGGTGCATTGGGTGTGAATGTGGCCATGAGTATTGGCACATTGATTAAATACATTTGATATTTGAATTGCATTTGGAAAATTTAGTATGTTGAAAGGATGCATATGTAAATAATGATAATTCATTTTTCTTTGTATCCTTGAATAGATGAAAATAAATTGGATTGTTAGTATGCATAGTTTTGAAAATATAAAGTCCATAAAAACTAACAATTTGTTTGGATGAGGAATGTTGAAGTTGCTAGAAGAAAATGGTCTTGGATATGGCAGTGTTATAATCCCATAAGGAAGACCAATATCCTATTGAGCCAAACTGTGAGGAATGATATTTCCTTATTGATAGAATGAATTTGATTGTTAGTATGCACAATTCTAAAATTGTTTGTGAGCCACTGCAAGTGTGCATGAAAACTGAGAATTTGTTTGGTTGAGGAATGTTGAAGTTGCAGGAAGAAAAGGGTCTTGTATATGGCAGTGTTGTAAGCCATAAGGAGGACCAATTTCCTATTGATCCAGACTGCTATGGGAAGAAAAATCATGTACTTGTGAATCCAGTTCATGTGTGGAATAGATCTGAAAAACAAAATGTGGAATTTGGAAATTTGTGGGTGACATATTTGAAAGAAAATTTTGAATTTAAAATTGATGATAATTTCTCAAAATTTTGTATGTCGGTGATACACGTGAGATGAAAAATATATTTCTAGGGAGGACAGATGAAGGTTGTCAAGCCGGAAAGCGTGAAAGAGACTATTGTTGAGACATGAGAACCCTATGGTAAGCCATGATCTCCCTAGAACATGTTGTGTTTTGGTAACACAAGCTGGAGGGATGCCTTGATAGAGAAAGTGTGAGGCGCACCTCAACTATAAGGATCAATAAAGTCTCTATAAATATTCTTATGCAAGAAATCCTTAGCAAGGCAAGATGGATCACCCGACGAACTGTATAGTAGAGAAGGGGATGCATGAGCCTGGGATTGGAGAGTGAGTGATTGCAAGGAAGAAGAGACTTTGATAATTTTGGTAAATTATTGATTGGGATCATGCACACAATGTGTTTTTCTAGGGAAAAAAGTGAGTCTGGATAACAAGATAGCGATGTGGACGCAAATCCACAGACTGCACAGATAAGTATTGTGCTATATTATGAAAATTTACCTCTCGAATTTTGAACAATAGTAAAAGGATTTTGCATGAAAATTTGATTAATATGCTTGTTGTCCAAGATTATTGAAGGAAGGTGACAAAGGTGAAGAGTCTGAAATGACTTGACCCAGAAAGAGGATTAATATTTTTGAACCAACTGAATGACAAAGGCATGGCATGTTGATCCTTATTATTTTTGGCACAAAATGGGAGCGGAGATATAATAAATAAATGCACAGAGATATCGAGTATATCCAATAATATAACAGAAATATATCAGAGATGAAACCATAAACATAGAGATACAATAATTCACGATTTCTATTAATGAAAGAAATGTACAGAGACTGTAAAAATACAGAGTGAAAGACTCCCTAGAATGGTGGCAGCCTATCTCTAAGAAGAGATGTGACAACTACTCACATTCGCAAGAAGATGATTACAGTGAGGCTCTGAAGGAGTTTTTTTAAAATAAAAAGGAATGCTAAAAGTCCTAGACATCCAAAAACCTAACCCTAGGAGATGAAGCGCTCAAAGTCATGTGGGCCCCGTTTGGGTAAGTTAGTACATCAACTTCCCGGGCTCGTAACTTTTGCATACGATCTTCGTTTTAGGCGTATGATAGCTCGTTGGAAAGGTATCATCGAGGAGATTCATTTTGGAGGCTCAATAATTCCTTTGACTATAATTGAGAACCTTGATCTTGAAAAACCTTCATTTGAGCCCTCAAAATGGCCTCGAAAGTTAAAAACTGCTAAAAACAGTAAATTGCCGAATTTGCCAGAAAATAGTTTTGAGCTAGTCGGAAAAGGTGGGTGGCCACCGATATCCACATGGATCAATCCTACCTCATTAGGAAGCAATGGTATCCATTACGTTGAGTTCCCGGGGGAGAATGAAAAGCGTTCGTTGAATCTGCATCTTGGTGAGTTGCTTTCCTTTCTGGAGACGTCGCGCTGTTTAGTTTGTGGAAGTCTATCACGAACCTGTTGAGGCTGAGGTTGTTCAACAAGTTAGGGTACATGAGAGGATGGTGTGAAGAAGGAATATTTTCTCTTTGCTGCAACCTTGTCAACCTACTTCTATTGGATAGAAGGTGCTTGGGGCAAAGCTGTAGTGGTTGCAGTGGCCTTCTGTTCCCATTTTGAATAGATTGTGAAGAAGCTAAGTTTTGCAGTATGAGATACTACCTTGTGGAAATTTTTAGGTGGAACAGTATTCAGAACTATCTCTGGTATTCTACAGAGATGATCCCCTAGAGAAACAATGACACTGTGGGGTCGAGACTCATAGACAATGTGGCGCTTCCACATATATGGTTGGCCCAAGAGAACATCACAAACATCTAGTGGGGAAACATCACATAATACCTCATCCTTGAAGGGTTGGATGCCATATGAAAATCGATATTGCTGGATGACATGAAGATCTCATCCTTGGCAAAGCCACTCGATGTTGTATGGTTACGAGTGTGGTGTTGTCGATAATCCCAACTGTTTGACGACCTCTGCTGAGATGAGGTTCCTCTGGCTTCCGCTATCAACAATAAAATGCAGCGGGGACCCCTTCACCCACATCTGTGAATGAAAAAGGTAATCCCCCTCTTCAGGATCTGTTGGTTCTTCTGGTTGAATTGCTACAGTCACGACAATAGTAGTGGGGTCTTCATCAATGATCTATCCTTTACCAGTATTTTCAGAATCAGATTCTAAATCAGGGTTCGGCTCCTTGTCTTTGATATCATACACCAATGATTGTTTTGAGCGACATTCATCGATGTTGTGCTAGGGGCTTTTATGGAAACTACACCATTTTCCGGTGTCCTTCTTTATCTTCCAGTGACCCTTATTTTCATGTGGCTTGGAATGGATTTCGGGAGACTGTTTGTTAAGGACATATTTGTCATAATTTGGTTGTTGCGGATTTGCAGAACCAAAATCCCATTTTTTCTGGTTCTTAAATTTCTTCTCGATTTTAAAATCATATCGATAGGTAGCACCGAGTGATGAGATGTCCAGAAAATCCATTTCAGTTTGGATGTATCTGCGTAGAGCCCCACCGTATTTCATAACCAAATGTCATTCAGAGTCCTTGATACCCAGTTTGGTGTGCAAGGTATGGAAGGTATTGGTGAACTCCATAACTGCTTGGCCCCTCTCTTTCCATGGTGTGGTCCATCTCATGTACTGGTCCTCATAGTTGCCAATAGGGTAATATTGTTCCTTTACTGCATCCACAAAAAAATCCCAAGTGGGATCGACCCATATATTTCAGAATCCTCTGTGGAACTCTACTCCCAATAAGTTTCCCACCAATGTTTAACATGGGGGAGATATTTAAGGAGTGCGAAGGTGATCTTTTCTTTGTCAAAAAATTTGTGAACAAAGAAATTACCTTCTAGCATATTTAACCATTTGTCTAGGGCTTCTACATCTATCTATCCTTCAAATATAGGAATATCAAAATTAACTTACACCTTGAAAGGAGAGGTGCCTCCAAAGTGGACGCTTGATGAAGATGCACATGTTGCTATCGGTAGGCGTTGAAGGATGTGGGAAAAAATCTCCATCATTTTGTCCCTCTGTCGCGTGAGAGCTTGCTGAAGCAACAAAATGATAGGATCACCTGCTCCATCGGTTTTATTTTCTTCTTCCATTGAGGGTTTCTTGGGTGTGCGACAACGATTGTCATCAAGGTTGACAAGCTCAAGACCCAACTTACTATACTCAGACCTCGTC
>SNQJ01S0239851.1:0-13580 GCA_010110895.2 Picea sitchensis
CACTAAATTATTTTTACACTTAAAATAATACAAAAAATAAACAAACACACAACAAAAAAAATATAAAAATTTTAGTAACAAAACATAAAAAAATTTTAAAATAATTTAAAAAAAAGAGTGGGGGCACGCATGGATTCCACGTGCCCACCTTGAACTTCCTACCTAACCCTAAAACACTACACCTGCCAGCTCTTCGAACCCTACGCGTCCTTCCTCTGCCGCCTCCTTCTCATCCACCGAGACCTTCCTCGCATCATTCTTTCTTCACCACAGATCTTGCCTTTGCTCTGTTCAGAGGTTCCAAGAATCTCGCCCACCATGGCTCGCTCTGTCAAAGCTGCATGCGAGAATGCATGCGAGATCGAACTAGAGATTATGTTCATTTTGTGTCAATTGATGGACAGAAAACCAACGGTTTTGGAAGACAGGATTGACCGTGGCAGCTCAGAAGTATGTGATTTTCTCCATTCGAAAATTTGAAAAATCCGTGATCATGTCTTTCCAGTACTCTTCACCCAGCAAGCGCATGGGACAGAGGGATGGATATAATAACATGGCCTACATGTCCCAGGTTCGATCTCGCCAAATCTTCATTCTACGGAGAAATAGGGAATTGCCTCTACCTCTCTCGGTCGTTTAAATCTTTTCACAGTTTACCTTCAACAAAATTTAAGCTGCACAGACGTTCCTGTACCAATGTCCATGCCATTGCAAGTGAGAAACGTCGTGAGGTCGAATCTTCTAATGATATTGTCGAGTCGCGGATGAGGATAAATCAGTCTATGAGAGTGGGAGACATGTCGGAGGATTCAAGAAAATGAGAGCGCAGATGGAAGAAGATGAACAACTGGCTTCTCTGATGAGAGGTCTACGTGGACAGAACCTCTCTGACTCACTCTTTGCTGCCGACGATGTCCAGCTTCGTCTTGTAGAGGTATCAGGCTCTGGAGATGAGGAAACATTGACTTTGGTTTATGGTCCCATTACCATATCTGCTTATTGGGGAAAAGACCTCGAGCAGTTTTGACATGCATTACACAGCTATTAGCAGTTGCTGGTGGATTTATTACACATTTGGTATGGGATATTTTGAATAATAAACTTAAAGAGGTAAGCAATATTCTTGATTTTTCCATGTTGTTTTTGATAATCCTGTCATTACGATCAATATTTTCCTTTTAATTCCCATCACTAAAATTTGTTGGATTCGACCTAATAGTGGGAAGTAATGGGTGAAAAATAATAGAAGCAACATGAGTTTTGCATCCTATCTTTTACTTCTTTGATAGGGAAAGAGGTTTTATATTATAGGGTGCCTCTGCCCAAGAAAATACATCAGGATTTTTTTCTTGCAAACAAAGTCTTTTCCTTTCTCCTATATATTTTATACTTATTTCTGATTCTACCTTTCTAGAAATCTAGATTTTCTTGTCTCATCAGAAGTCTCTTTAAAAATCTTACAAAATATGCAAAATCTGCATGAAACTATTTTCATACAAAAAACCATTGTTTAACCAGGTCTTGGTTTGCAAAAACTTTCACACTTCGATTCATTGGTTTGTTGGCACATTAGCTCCTTGTTATCTCTTGCTTCGCCAAGGCCCAAGCATTTTCTCTTTGCTATCAGGTCTACGTAACAACCCTAGTTGCTTGTTTTTACTTTAGTAAATTCGTTTTTTACATTTTCAATATGTATTTCATTCCTATATATTTAGATTTTGTTTTATATATAATCACAATAATAACACGTTTGGTTTGCAGGTTAGTAATTTGAGTTGGAGAGTACAGAATTTAGCTAAGGCCCAAATTTATATTACCCTAATACGACATTTAGGTGACTACTATAACTAATAGGAGTATTTATTTAAATTTATGGGTGGTATCAGAGCCCTGGTTCAATTTCTGGAACGGAACTCGATATAATATGTAGGGGACAAATAGATTTAACATCAAATAATTACACACAAATTGTAGCAGGTATTGATTTGAAAATTCACTTATTTCATTAATTGAAACAAAAATATGATGAATTATTCAAATATTCATTTAATTGAGCACATTACATATAAATTTATCAACAATAATAAAATTTTATATGCGAAGGTAAAACAAATATACAATTTAAATTACACAGTTACGATGCTAGTCGCCCCACATTTGCCTTATTTGTTGCCTTCCTTCCTCTTGCTTGATGCAGCGACAAATAACCGCCCAAACCTACTATCCTCCTTACCAACTAGGATAACTACCTATCTCCAGGATACCATATGGATATCAGCCCCAAAACCTCTAGCAAACCCGGTGCCTGACTGATACAATCCAACTCAAAACTCAACTCCTCTCTGCAAATCAAAGAGAGCCCCAAAAATCAATCCCCAATATCCCGTAGAATCCCCTGGTGAATATTTCCCCTCCATATTCCTCCTTCCACATGAGCTTCCCTTTCATTTACTTCCTACCTACCCATTTATTACCTTATCTTGTCTTATCTTTTTGTAGTTAATGCCCCTTATCCCTTTATTTATTATTTTATCCTATATTTTAATGTCCTATCGCCGAATAAACCCCAATTTAACAATGTAATTTATTATCCCCTTTTAAATTTAATATAAGTTATTAAACAATAGGTAGTTAATTAATTAATTAATTAATCAAAATTATAACCTTTAATTAATTAATAAATGCCAATAAATCCCATTAATTAATTGTTGTTTAGTTATTAACATGTTGGGAAAAATTAATTATGGCCAATCTTTTACTTAATAATCCCTAAATTGATATATTCTACTAGAGGGTTGTTACACAAGTTTACTCGACAATATTTTTCTCTTTTTGGGAGAGTTTGGAAAAAGAGCTTAAACAAGACTTCGTTGATGTTCTAGGAAACATATCCTTGGGGGAGGCTAGGGCTCTTGTGCAAGACTTCTGTCGAAATTCAACAACTCACAAGGTGATTGACACAAGCTTGGGAAAAGCCAAATATTTCCAAGTCGAGGAGGATAAAATACTACTTGAGGAGGAGGTTACATTTTCTACAATATATCAAAGAATGTCCCTTATCCAAAAGGGTGTAGAATAAGGAAGTCAATGCTCCACAAGATATCATTCCAGTCAAAGGAAACTATCCTAGGACTTGGATGGAGTGTACTTAGAGAGAGTGGAATTCTCCTTTGTTTATAAGGTATAGGACTAGAAATGATAAGGACATGGTCGGGGTATCACCCTCTAAAATAAAAGTGGGATTGACCAAATATTGCATCGGCAATGTCACTTCCTTAGACTTCTCACTCTCAAGAGAGTGGGATCGACCGAAGATTTCAACGACACGACCACTTCTTCAACTGGATTTAGTTTAGCGAAAGGTCTGAGACAACAAGGTCAGAGATGCATCACCCCCAAAAATAGAGGTGGTGTCAGTCAAATATTGCAATGAGCTGATCGTTGGTTGAATGAAAATAAACAACAAAGGTCAAGAAGGCGCCATCACCCTAAAGGAAGGGTGTCGTGAAGATTTCATCGGCATGACGATTGTATCAACCAAAGAAGGACTAGAATGTTGGGAAACCAAAGACAACTCGGAACACGAGGGGGGCCCCGGCGGAAGGATACGCTTCATGTACCCGCAGTAGTAGCGAGGGCACAAAGCGAGTAAGGTGATCTCTCCTTTGCAAAGCCTAAAAGGAACTTGGACTTACATTATAAGTCTGAGCTTCTCAATGCGGTATGAATTCCCCAGCATCATGAATTTCAAAGGTTGGTGATGAATCCCCTAACATGACTAGGTTGGTGATAGATCAACATGACTAACAGGGTTGGTGATGTTATGTGTAGTGTGACTAGGTGACTAGAGTTGTGCCCCCGACATGAATTGAAATGGCTAGTTGTTGGTCTTCTTCAACTGACTTGCAGTTTTCTACCTATACTGCTTGCGACTAGCGGAGGTTGGTGATATAATGCTAGGATGACTTGCAGTGAATGGACTAGTGGCGACGGTTGGTTGCAACATTTGATACCAAGGTTAGAGAAAGACTAGTTTGAAATTGCAAACCCGGAAGGGTTCTAGTATACACCATGGCCCTATCGATAAGAAAGTATCCTCCTCCAAACACAGGATTCATAAAGGTTTGTAAGGAACGTCCTTTGAGGAAGTGGCTTGCGAAGAATGACATGACAAAGGAGTTATAGGTGAGGACCTATATGTTTCCCACAAATGAAGGAAATTCATGAAGTGGGTTTCCCATACTATAAAAATGACTACCCCCATATGAAAATCCAGAGGACAAATGGATATCCAGCATGGGAAAATCGTTCATAGGAACCGACATAGTGGAAGAAGGATAGATGGACATGATGTAATAAGTTAGAATGACCACCCATTTGAGCACTTTCTCATGGAAAAGTGAAGCTAGGATTGGATCCATAGGAAGGGAAGATTCCAACCTCCTACCGTAAGAGTTGGTTGAGGGATATATGAATCCCACAAAATAAAGGAGAATAAGGAGGCATCATTCCCTAGACCCAAAACTTGGATTCACATAAAGAGATGAGACAAAGGATGGAAAGTACAAATATGCAGAATACCAAGAGAAAAATTATTAGAGGCCCAAAGTATTAGATGAGTATCATGATTCAGCGTACCACTAAGAAATACAAAAGGATTCATACCCTAGAAGTTGTTAGCTCTACCCAACCATGAAATGTAAGAAAACTCACTGATATATGTAAAATCCTAAGGCCAACTAATTATCAAAGAGAAAACTCCTAAATAAAGGTAAAGGCCAATGCACACAAACATGATACGATTAGTTTGAAAGGGGCCTCCCTCACTAAATTTGGTATGCATTGCCCAAGAGGGGCTTGATACCCCCTGCAAAAGATCTGATGTATCATAATCAGTTATAAAAGGGCCCTTGTGGGATTAACAATGCATTCGGTCCGGTCAGATCCCTGGAGAGGTAATCCTCATAAAGGTTGTGTGTTTTGTGACCCTTATCATTTCGAGGGCTGTAGAATAACCCTACCGGCCAACCTATGTGGTTACCTATTTCAAGCAACTAAATCCACCACAATATAACCAATGCGAACAAATGTAAATTCGGGTCCACTTAGTATGGGTATGGTAACGCTCCCAAAATATGAAAGCATAAGCCTCTCTCGTGGAGGTAAAGGTACTATCAAGACTCCCATATATCTGAATAGATCCCTGGAAATATCTCTAACACTAAGAGGGTATTGAAGGGATCTCTACCTAATAACTTTACAACCACCACTTAACTTTGGTGTGAGTGGAGCCTTCTGATGTCACCAATTATACAATATGTTCCTGCTCCCACATTAGTCATATACATATGTTGAGTTTAATAGCCTTGGAGATGTTTGCTCACAAAATCCTATTCAAGGCTCTAAATCTTAAACTAGTTTGTGCACCCTTGAAAATAAAATTGTTTCTAATAAATTTAAAATTTATGGAAATTTTTAATGGATTTTTACTCAAAGATATGGTTGTGGCCAGTGGCGTTATGACTCAACAAGTAAAATAAATGAATATGAATATAATGCAAAGTCCTAACTTCAATTCTCAATAAAAATGATAAGCTTTTTAAAAATGCAACTTTCAATTCCAACTCTGCAATTTCAAATAGATGCAATCTTTCCATACATGTATCAATATCAATACTAAGTAACTAAAAGAGAAAATGCCACAATGCAAAATGTATTATGTTTGTATTTTCAATATAAAGAAATGAAAATGAAAATATTGAACAACAACTTGATATATATAGAATCTATTGTGTATAGAAAGAAACAAATCAAGTAGAATACCAATAAGAAAGACACCCAACCCAATGTACAAACATAATCAAAATGAAAAGATGATTAGAAAGGAACCACCCGAAAATTCAACCAAAGAAAGGGTTTCTATCACTCTACAACCAACAACAATCCACTGACCGAGAGGCCCAAGAAGACTCAACAACTAACAAAACTCATCTAGAAAACACCAAACTCAACAATTAAGAAAACAAGGATGATGTACATGGTTGTTTTAAGCAAAAACCACATATGTGCGTGCCCTATAGAATGACAACTCACATATGTACATGCCTATGAAGGGAAAACCCACGTATATGTATTGAAACATTACTAGGTTAAGGATAAGGCCAAGAAAATCGGACTCAAAATGAAAATAGGTTGTCAAGCAATCGGGCGACAAAGAAACTCAAGCTATCAGAGAGCAACAAAAGGAGAAAAACACTCCAAACCAGAAAATAATATTCCTTCCTAGTATGGTCACCAATTATGTTACGGGGAAAATCGTTCTATCATACATGGGGTAAACATAGCAGACATAAATGACTCTGAGAAATCAACTCTAATAATATCATTTGTATATAACTAAAACATGCTAACAGAACAAGATAAAGAGCCTACCTCATCGATTTGATTAGGTAAGAAGTCCTGCTGACACTTGACTGAGAAGCTATACCTACGACTTGTCCTCAACAACAAGATACACAAGCATATATGGTGGTAATTTCTGGAGGAGTAACTTTTCTCTCAAAGTTGAATTATCCTCTTTCACAACTTGGATATGACCCATTTATGGACTTGAAATGGAACTAAAGTGAGTCATAGCGTTTCCATATGGAAGTTCCGAGGATCATGGATCTCATTATTGACATACTTTTATTTTTGGCACAAAAACACGATGTATACAGAATTGTAATGAATTACAGCTTTGTGCATACACATGTTGTATAGTGTTAGAGGTGTGTATATGTGAAAAAAATATGTTTTTAGCTCTAGATTTATCAAAAAAAGAGGTTGATAAGTCTGGCGTGGGGAAATGGAAAAGTTTTTTTGAGCAAGTTGCATGGGGTGGGAAAATCTTGCTATAACGGTGGGATTTGAGCCATCAAATTTGTTCATCCACATCACCGAAGGCATAGGTCATCTTGAAAGTGATGGTGAGGAAGTGGGAATTGGAGGAAGTTTCACCTTCATAGTGCAAAGGTGGGTTAGAGGAGGGGAGATCTATAGGGATATTGATAGTGCAGATCGTGTTAGTGAAGGATGCAAATTGGGTAGCGAGGTCGTGTTTGATGGTTTTCATTTTTTTTAGATCTATATGGAAGAATGCATGTTTTATTGATGGTGGAAAAATTGGAATTGAGTTACTCCCTTCTAATGATCCTCACGTAATTTAGAGGATAAGGAATTGAAGTGATCTTCCAAGTCTCGGCTACAGGTATGAGCCATGATGACGAGGGAACACAAAAGGGCGAATTGGGACCACCTGAGAAAAATGGGTTATAGGTGCGATTGTATCATGTGATCGAGAACAGACGAGGGGAATCAAATGGTTTAAGGCCCAAATAAGGGTGTTGTTGGAAAATTAGAGTCCCGCAGGGAAACATTTTTTCTTGAAAAATGATAGGTATGAATTTGTGATGAAGGTGAAGAGAATCCAACAGGATAGGGGCTCAAATAATGGTGCCAACATGATCCATAACCAATTTATTTGTTTTAACTCTACGGAGGTTATACTCGTCGAAGAATATTATAGTGTTGAAATGCCCAAATACTTAACAAGAAATATTAGTAATTTACAGCAGAATGTAAGAACTTGGGTTAACGTGGTAATAGATCTTGTTTATTGTTTTTGTTTCCATCCCAAGGGTTAGAATATTATGGAGAGTGTCTAGAACAGGGTTTTACATGCCATGCTTTCTAATATACATGTGGGAGTCCAACAATAGTACTAGATCCCAATATGTCGAGGCACCAACTAAGGAGGCTAGAGCGTGCCCTTAGTCATTACTACTCGACTACCTAGGTACTAGAAAGTATCTTTTAGTGTTTTCTAGAATTTGGCACTATAGCGGCCGGAGATGGGTGGTTTTATCTATGGTGGGCTTCATGAGATCTAGGTTGATGCGTATATAGGTGTTGTGTGATCGTGAGGGTACCAGCGGGGGAACAGAATTTTGAGGATGTTAAAACAAGTACCACTTGTATTTCATGCGTGTATGAGTCCATTGTGTGGGTTTATGCAGTAAGAGGCAGTCTTTGTAGCTTTAAGACACTAAAATATATGTATGTATCTACTTAGCACAATGAGAATATAAGGCTAAAGACCATTGTTTAGAGTCAATATCTTGATGGCTGTATTTTTTTTCCTATATGTATCGAAACCCAAACCAATACATTTCTCTTAACAACGATATTCTCTCTCTATTTCTCTAATAAGAATCACAACACTTCATTTTCCCATTAGTTTCTCTTGAAGGGTATTCTTGTGGCCAATAGTCTTGTTTCCACTAACAACTAAATTCACCATTGAGCCAACAAGTCTCAAACATAGTCTAATACAAATTGTAATGAACCAAACAATGCATTCATCAAGTATACATAAAAAGAGGACATATGCCTTTAAATATATTGCCAACAGATAATTATAAATAATAAAATATGAATGATATGAAGAGTAATCGTTGTGATATCTAAAGTGTAGTTTATTTGTATAAGAAAAAAACATGGTCATAATCAATGGTTGTGACTAGTGACTCATGAATCTATGGTTAGTTAGGTTAATTTTATATATTGCAAGTTTTAGGGTTTAATTCAATTGGTTAAACCATTAGCCTAAGGCATGTAGTCGATGAGGAGACCATAAATCATAAGTTCAAATTCAATCAAATACTTTAGTATTACTAACTATTATTATAACTAACAATTGAATTACCCTCTATTCTAAATATTCCAGAAAAATTAAGATCCTACATAATTTTCTTTGATATATATATATATGGAGAGAGATACTATGTTTATGAAAAGCTGTAAACATAACAAACTTTAAAGACCCACAAAACATGAATATTTCAAAAGTTGGGCTTGTCAAATAAAACACATTAAAAGGGATAATATGGATATGAAGAGAAAATAGAAGAAAGAAAAAGTGGCCGATCTCAACAACATTTTATTCATACATCCATCAAATCCATGAAAAATCTGTAAAAGATCCAAAAATTTCACCAAAAACTTATTTCAATTTAATTCCTTATTGTGAAATTAAATTGATTGAAAATGAAATCAGAAACTCATGTATGTACTTGACTTTTTTCTGATTGGTTGGACTTCTCAAATAAAATATATTAAAAGGATATAAATGATGTAACTTACATTCCTTGTATAATATAATAATAATAACAATGTCTTACATGTTAATAAATATAACATAAATAAACTATAGTAAATAGAAAGGATCATATCTATTTAACACGTGACTATTTAATATTATATAATATTGAGTGTAATTATAATTATAATGTTATTATCTTATTCAAATTAACCATTGTTAATTTAATTAAAATTGTTGTTTTGTCTTTTTTGTCCTGTAATGTAATATCATCATCTCATTTATAATAATAATTATTATTATCATCAAATACTCATTTATAACAATAATTATTATTTTTTATTATTTAATGATTTCTGAATATATATTTAAATAAATAGATCTATTGTGGTTAAAAATCTCTATTCTTTTTTCAAAAATGAATAAATCTATTGTAATTAAAAATCCTTTTATTTTTTCGAAATTTCATAAATTATTAAGATGTCCTTGAGTTTCCTAACTCAAATCAATCATCAATTCAAATACATCTTTAATTTTATTATCAACCTTGTGAATCCATCAATTTACTGTCTTCACTCATCTTCGTTCATTATCATGTTGTCAAAATCAACCTTTAAGTTTGCGCATTTTATTTAAATCTAAACATAGTTTTATTAAGGTATTTAAAATCTTAAAAAAGAGTTATTCTACACTAGGATTTTATTTAAATCATGGTCTATTTCAACCTTTATTTTTCAGGACATTTCATTTTCGTTACACTGGTAGATGTTAGGAACACATATATGCATAAATTGAAATCATCCTTTCTTTTATATATATATATATATATATATATATATATATAATATTTACTCGTATATATTATATTATGATCTATTTATATAATGTATATAAGTAATTATAAATAATATATGGTTATGGTCCCTGTAGCCTTGATCTTCCTTTGGACATGAAGTTCATCGTTCAATGCCCTAAACATGATAATGTAAAAGGAAAATGCAACCTCAATCTTCACGATGACATGAAGTTCCTCGTTCTATTCCCTAAACACGATAATGTAATGCTAAATCTACAATATTTGTGAATCAAAGGAAAATGCAACGACCAGATAAATATGCTCCAAAGATTCGGTTAGGTGGATACTCTTAGCGAAGTAGAGGTGGAACAAGATCTTGGGAAAATTTTGAAATATTGTCGGGTGAAGATTAAATAATATATCCATTGGTGGAGGAACACCAATTAGAAAATTGAGCATTCTTAGTTGTTTTCTGTCTCATTGGATCTTCTCATCCACCTTCAAAGACTTTTCTTGGATAGAAATTCCTCAACGGGAATAATTCCAAATGATATATCTGGCTGTAGAGAACTTGTGAGTTGAGGCTTGAGTCAAATAAACTCTCAGTAATGTGGGAAATGATAAGCTTTGTAGTGTGGTTTTCTCAAGTCGGCCCTACACAATGGGAGTTATATGGAACTACGAGCTAGTGAAAGGGATTATTGTGTCAAGAGAGGTGCATTATATAGTTCAATATGGGGGAGATGTGAATTCCTTTTGTGTTAAACAGGGGATTGGTACATGTCTATTTAATATATATAGAATAAGTTGACACATGTCTATTTAATATATATAGAATAATAGTTCAATATGGGAGATGTGTAATTCCTTTTGTGTTCACCCTGGAGTTGACACGTGTCTATTTAATATGCTTAAATTAATATACCATGTGGAAGCTTTATTTTAAAATTTAAAAAACAAAAAGATGATGTGCAATTCCATACATTGCTCAATCTAGAATTGACACTTGTACATTTAAAAAAATTATAATATTAAGATATGGAAAAGACTAAGATTAATGATTTGCTTTAATATTATTGAGCTACATTAGAGATAATTGTAGATCTATCATGCATAATAGACATCATGTATGTGTGTGTGTGTGTCAACACCAAAAGGAATAAGAGAACCTTTGGCCCTCCAGATATATCTTGCATAATTTGCATCATATATATATATATATATATATATATATATATATATATATATATATATATATGAGTGAGTGCATGAAGTTGGTGGATGAAAAAAGTGGAAAATGGGTCAATGGGAATGTAAGTGTGTGTTCCTCACGCCATTATACCCTTTAGCGGACCTTGAGCACGATTTAGATCCATTTGCATATACCACCTCATGTTTTAGCTTCATTGACAAAGTAAGGAGGAGGAGCAAAGACAAGATCTTTCCACCATGTCCCAATCAAGCCAATTATGTTTGATTTCTCTTATTTTTCTCTCTAGTAATTTTACTTTTATTCAATCAAATTTAATATATTCTAAAATAATCTAATTATAGAAATTTGTAATCTTCCATAGAAATCTCATCTAGAAAATTTAGAGAGAGTTTCCTCTTACATTTCCTAACATTTCCCCTTTAAAAATAACTATAAATAATTTACAATAATAAATATATGACTATTTTGACATTTTTAATTTCTTAAAATATGTATTGATGTATTTTGTAATTTTCTATTTTAATTAAAAATGGCATGAATTTGTATTCCATTGCCTTATTAAATTGTAGTAGATATTATAAAATGGAACCCAAAGACAGTATGTAAACTTCCCACAAGCAGAGCAAGGCGAGGAAAACCCCAACCCATCACAACTACCAAGCATAAACACACAGATTGATGAGTGGTTGACCACATTGAGAAATATTGTAAATGAATTAAGGGGCACAAGAGAACATAGATGAGAGTCCTTGGCCACTTCATTAGACATCATTGTGAGGTCCATTGGGAGTTCCCAAGGGAAATTAGCTTATATTTCTGAATATAGAGATAAAATGTTTGATTTTTACAACACTGTTGGACTAGATAGAAACCAAGTTAGAGACTTGGATATTTCAAAATAATCTTTGATGTCTCTTTTTATTGGTCCTCAAGCTAGACAACAACGACTTGTCAACAAGAAACACATTTGTATGGACTAGTGTATCCACCCATAGTTTAATTATAACTAGATGGATAGGTGGTTCATAGTATTTGATAAACCTCCTTGCAATAACAATGAGGAATTGCCTTTTTTTTTAGAAAATTATGGGTAGAATTTATTTTGAGTCACCATGTGATCTACTTCGACATTGATGAGTTTCAGGGGGTGGGTCGAGAGAGTGCGGGACCCCAAATTTAGGAGTGATCCCATGTAATTTCCTTATTGCCTCAAGCAAAGGCCTAGCCCCCCAACTCAACATCCTCTCGTTGCAGAGGGCTTGCAACATGTGTAGGTAGCTCTATCATCCTTGACTCATATTCTAGTGCAACATGGTAGTTTGGTTGCACTATCTCGGTAGGAAGTTCCCACTAGTGACATTAAAAGAGGGTTCAAACCTTCAACCCCTAGAGAAGAGTGCAACAAGGAGAGGGAACATGGAAAGAGAAGTCATTAATGTGAGCCTCATAGATGCTTGAGTTGTGGGAAGACTTGATATGGGCCTATGGAGGCCGATGGACAACAGAGCTTCATGAAGGTTAGTATCTTAACCATCTCTATGTTATTTATTCATTATTATATATTTATATAGTATTATGTGTAAAGAGAAGTCATTAATGTGAGCCTCATAGATGCTTGAGTTGTGGGAATACGTGTTATGGGCCTATGGAGGCCAGTGGACACCAGAGCTTCATGACGAAGGTTAGTATCTTAACCATCTCTATGTTATTCATTATTATATATTTATATAGTATTATGTGTATTTATTTAGTTTTTTATTGTATGATGTTTTGCAGTTGCTACGCCCATATATCAATACCCTCTACACCGATAGATGCATTAATATTTGTCTCCACCACTGATGTAGTAGTAGAGGCAGCCTACTCATTCAATGTACCACATACATGGGTATCTGTCACATTTGATAAATTCACCATAGTGATTTCTTTATTTTTTGGCATCCTCAAATTTATAATGTTCTTATGTTTCTACAAGTTGCAGGACCAGGCAATGTCGAGAAATGTCCACCTAGGATGGACAAGTCACCTTCTTCACAGTATCATGTATTGAGTTAAATATCGTTTAAATATCAAATTTGTTGTATTTATGTTGTTGAATTTTACTACTTGTTACTAATAACAATATTATTAATATGTATGCAGGCTACTGATATTTTTTCTAGTTACGGTACTAGTCCAGTCCTCAGTCAATCAACCACATATTTGGGTTACACATTTCTATGTCAAGCGTTATTCCATCACTTGTACAACCCATGGGGGTTCATTTCCACCCACCCCCACCATATTTCTTCTTCCATGCATCCTTAGTGGATGCACTCATAGGCCACCCATCCACACCACCTCTTCAATCACATCCATCCACAGTGGATGCACCTGTATGCCACCCACCCCCACCACCATTACCATATTCTCCATCCACCGAGGCTACCACA
>SNQJ01S0239852.1:0-13580 GCA_010110895.2 Picea sitchensis
ATTGTATTTGATATCTCAGTAGGAAATAAAAATACACATAAGCTAGCCTTTTGGTTCAATTCATCTTCCTTGATACTAACCTAGACATATACATTTCATCTTCCAAAAGAGATCCATATATGATTCGTACATAGCCATACAAAATCAATCTAGACAAAACCTAACATAACTAGAATCATCTTTAACCTCCAAGAAAACATAATTCTATATCTACCCCAAGACCTATCAACCAAACATCAAAACATAGACAATTGAGTGGCTTCTAGTAGAGAATTGTCCTTGTATTCACATTCCCGCAAGGAGCCTTGTAGCATGATGGCTTATTTTGACAACATATCCTATTTTTTTATTAAAATCCATGTAGATATGGAAAAATGAGGCCTCCTCGAACATAGATTTTTTCTCCAAGCACAGTGCCATGATTGGTTCCAAGACCAAATATGTAATATTAAATTTTCCATTATCCCAATCCATCAACAACTTAAAATCTCTAAGAACTTGCAAACACCTAATATGTTTTTCAAGTGCCACTGTCATCAACATCTAGAGGGTGTAGAATTCAACCATGTTATTTGCTCCTAATCCTGCTCCATATTTTAAGGAGAAGAAGTGGTAATGATGTAAAAAGAGTATGACTCCATCGACCCCACACATTTTTGGAGAGCCTTGATAAGCTCCATCAAAGAAGTCCCAAGGCTTTGTGAAATCAATATGGGGCTCATGCAATACCCTTTTGGATTTAATATTAATATCAAAATTGATGCCCAAAATATTTTTTTATTTTTTTTCTAAATAAATTTTGGTCGTCGCATATCCGATGACAACTTTTATTGATGCGAAGATGTTGATATGTAAACATCGGAAAGTTGTCGTCGAATAGGTGACGACAACTTTTATCGATGCAACGGTTTTTCTATATAAACATCAAAAAGTTGTCGTCGAATAGGTGATGACAACTTTTATCGATGCGATAGTTTTTCTATATAAACATTGAATAGTTGTTGTTGCCTATTCGACGACAACTTTTATCGATGCGACAATTTTTCTATATAAACATCGAATAGCGGTCGTCAAATAGGCAACGAAAACTTCTTTTGATGCATCGGTTTAACTACATAAACACCAAAAAAAATTCATTGAATAGGCGACGACAACTTCTATTGATGCGGCGGTTTAACTATAAAAGTTGTTTTCATAATTTAGACGAAAAGTTGGTTTAATATTGTTTTCCTATATCGTATCTTATGCGACATTAGATCAAGTTTGTTGAAAATTCCATGTCACCTAAACCGATGTTTCAGAGACTCCAAATTCGTTGCCATATCAACGACATAACGTCGCATAAGCATCAAAACAACCATCGCAAAATGGTCCAAATATGCTAGTGTTAGGAGTCTTCTACATTGAAAACCAATTATGGATGTCTTCAGCTGGTAGCTTTCTCAAGAAATCATTCCACATTTGAAGTACCGAACCTCCCTTGTTCCTCATACCTGAGGAGTAATTATGCAACTGGAAATAATTTCTCATTCCCAACAACCAGGTCTCTACATGCTCATCCTTCTTGTGTTCACCATCAATTGTAGGTGGTGTGATTTTATTTATTTCTCCCTGTAGCTCATCCACCCCAGACCTCTTATTATGCTTCCTGGTAGAGAATGGACTTGAAATAATATGTGCTCTCCTAGTTGAATGCCTTAGGGAGTGATGGTGATGCCTTCCAACACTTCTAGTTATTCTTCTCTCATAATGAAACTTAAGAATCTCTGATTTTCTTTAATCATTCTCCTTATCCATGTTCTTCTCTATTTTTTCCAAGTTATGCATTAACTTAACGTTAAATCCTTCTTTCTTCTCCTTGGCTTTCATAATCTTTTCATTACCAGTTTCATAATTTTGGACATCCTTTTTAAAACATTTTATGGTCTCTACCAAGTTTACACTTTCTCCCTTTCTATCTTCTCTATGTCCATTGGATTCTATTACTACAAAACCCATGACCATATCAAATACTATGCCTTCATCTTACTAATTATAAGTTCCTTGGTCATCATCCAAGTCTTGGTTTATTGATCTTTTTTCTAAATTCTACTTACTTCAAATTATGTTCTTGGTTCAAAAATAATTTACTTATGATTTCTTGTGAATTCTTAATATCCTTTTTTTTTATACATTCTTGAGTGAATACATGGAATCCATTGTCCATGAATTCTCATGACTAATTCTTGTGTCCCCCTTCAAAATATTTGAGCAGGAAGATTGTTAATGGCATGAAAGGGAAGAGAAGTTTGTTCGCTTGAGAATCATAGCTTCGATGCTCAGACACCATATGAATATATTTGAATTATATCTTAACCGTTGGTCCATTATCTTGGCTATCAGAATGCTCAACATGACCATGATACCCATTAACCTTCTTATTTGGACTCTGGTTCAATCTCAACTGTCAAAACATTTCACCGATATTTAGAAATTTTCTTAAGTTTATCGCGTTTTCATGAGTCCATTTCATTAATTTTATAAATTCCACCTCCTCTAAAAGGCACCGTGGTGTTCCACCATACCCATTATACACCTATACTTAGTCATTTTCTATGATATATCACTGTGGTCCACAGTCATTTCCTTATTCTTCATCACCTCCGCAATATCGTTCACACCCATGAAGTCCTGACACTTAGTCAAATTTTCACTGTGGGTTCGGGTGATACCATATATTTTTTTACTCTTAAAACTCCATCCACCGGTTCGCCAGACCAATCCTTAGAAATTAGACCAATCTTGAAATGTCACGGTAGTCTGCGATGTATTACCTCTTCGCTGCCATACTCTTCACACCTGGAGTCTTGGTACTTATCCATATTTCCAAAACTCCACCATGGGTTCATGGGTTTTTTTGATTCCTTACCAAGACATCCGATCCTCTCTACACTCTACAGTACCTTAACACTTAGAAAAATTCCAAGATCTTACCACGATTTCGTGGGACTGACAGCTGGCTTGCCACATGGCTCCACATCACCTACCAATTGGCATTCCATCCAACATGTACCTGACACCATGGAAGTGCATTTATTTATTCTACCACATCAGTAAACATGTGTCCTCCACATCATATTGACGTCATTGTATGAAAAAACACCCAATGTTTTCTTCTAATTTTGTCGAATTTCACATTTTTTCTCCAAAATGACAAGATCGACCTCCATTATAGCTTTGTAGTTTAACTTCACATCACCATTTTTTATCGTTTAAACCCAATTTGATATTTCCATAGGAATTTTGACCTTTCCCCATCGAATTTCTCCATAATTTTGTTGCAGAATTTGGGGCTTTTGCCCAATTTTTTCCAATTTTGTCCTGGGTGCCATGGAAGCTTTGTAAACTAAAAAAATCGACCATCTACAAACACGAATTTTCTCCATTAGATATTGAAATTTCTTATTTTTAATTTATGGGCTCGATTATTCACATTAACCATGATATTTCTCTCAATTTTACTGCAATAATTTAATCAAACAAGTGGTAGACATACTCTAAAAATTAATTGTCTAAGAATTTCCGCTTCAACATTTTGCTAACATGGCCCATCCAGGCTCAATGTTGAAAATTGGGCCTTGATACTAGTTTGCAACATTCCCATCCACCTAAGTTGGGCTGCACCACACAAAAAACTCCCAATTACAGCTCTGATACTACATTGTAGCATACCCATCTTCCTATTGGGCAAGGCCACTCCTAAAATTACGAATTTTGATACCCTTAAATTAAATCATATATTATGCATATAAAAAACGTTAAGAGGATTAATAACAACATACAACAACAATAATTCATAGATATAAATAACAAAGATTCCATGACAAAAACTTGTAATTACATACAGACACAATAATTGAAATAAGCACGTGATAGACACTTATCTCATGAAATAAACACCAACTACATGCAAACCTTATTTGTTCCTCCCAACCATAGACCACACTACTCATAATATCAACAATGGGTCACCCTCGAGCTAAGGATAAACTCTACTAGGAAAAAGGAAATCCTAAGCCAGTCTAAGGTATGATAATCAATAGAAATGATCAGTCCAAGGTGCCCAACTATTGCAACTAGCCTACAGTATCTCATTCCCCACATGTCTGCCCCACTTCAGGAAGTGTGTCCCTTCTCTTCTCAGTAGTCCCTTGGTCGCCCCACTTCACTTCTAGGGCTTCAAAAACAAGTCTTAAAGGAAGTATCAAATCCCTTTATCTATTTCCCAGTGCAGTAGGGAACAATTTCCAATAGTTTCTAACCTGGAGAGAACTACTCATGGGCTTGACAACCCACCTCTTCAACATACGAGCTTGACAACTCGCTTCTTCAGCTCCAATATTCCCAAGTACAAGAATCATTTCTGATTGGTAGCATGGATAGATGAATGGTCAACATCATGAATAAATGAATGAATCCCCCTCCCGAAAAGATGGGAAATTATGCTATATCCCTCAAATTACATATGCATGTGTTCTTTATGACACATTGAACTCAAGGAACCCCCTTGTCCCCACTTTATAAACTTATGATATATTCATATCCATAACTTTATCTTTAAGGAATATTAATATAATATTTCAGTGGGATTAGGAACCTTTAGCTTAACCTTTTCCTAGTCTCTTAGTCCCCTTTTCCTTTCTAGTGGAGTTTAGCCCCTCATCTCTTTTTTTGGGTCAATTTGAAGTAGTGATGTATTTTATTAATAGTATGATTTTTTACATATTACAATAATAGGCACATTGGCCTTTTAGTAATCTAAGCTCTCGAGCCTAATAATCACAAAGGAACTCTGGCCTATAATGTCATGATTCACCAGCTTATAAAACATATGGACAATTACACTAGGGATTAACCTAGGGTATTACAAGAAGTGAATATAACCATTGTGTTTATTTTGAAAGTTTGGAAAATAGTACATTCATTTTCTTAGTATTATATTTTGATGATATGATTGTTGCAATCCAAAGCATGTTTAAGATTAGCAGGTTAGAGTCTCAGTTGGCTACGATGTTTCAAATGAAGGATCTAGGAGAAACAAAACAAACCTTGGGCATAGGAGTACACAAAAATGGGACAAATGGTAAGATGTGGTTATAACAACATAAGTCTATGGAGAATATAATTATGTGGTTTAGTATGAACATTGTGAAACTGGTGAACATCCCTTTAGTTTTCCATTGCAATGTTTCTTCAAGTTTATGTCCTAGCAGTAAGGAATAAAAGGTTATGTCTCATATATTGCATGCTAATATATTAGGAATATTGATGTTTGTCATGGAATGGTCAAATATTTCACATGAATTTAGTGTTGTCAATGGACAAATGGAAAGACTAGGTGAAGAGCATGGAAATTAGTGCCTGGGTATATTAGAAGCACAGAAGCACAAGTATCACCTACAATGATTGCATGATTTAGTCTATGATTATTTTGATTCAGGAGACTTGGACAAGAGGAGAGGTACCTCATGTTATGTCTCGCAAGAATGCAAGGATCTATTGGGTAAGCTTGTAAAATTGCAGGATAAGATGTTTTGTGGTGATCAAAGTATTATGCATTTGACTAACTTTCAAGCATATCAAAATAATACAATGCATCATTTTGTAAGACAAGTAATTTATGGAGGTGGAGTGGTCCATATTGAAGTAAGTTGTGCAAACATGTTGATGAAACCAATACATTTAGATAAGTTGTGGTGGAGTGTGTCTTTTCTTGTCTTGCAAAGGAGGTGATGAATGGGATTGGTAAAGGTATCAGGTAAATTGTTGGCAAGGTGGACATTGTTTAAATTATGACAAGAAGTTGCAGTAAAAACTATGTTTACTTTAGTAATATTATAAATGTAATGGAGGTGGTTTGACAATTCTTGAATCGATGGCAGTTCTTGAATTGATGTAACCATATATATATATATATATATATATGAAGCCCCAAGAGGAATTTGAAATGTTGTAATCCAAATTGTAAGCCCATGTTGATTAATGATATATATATATATATGAATCCCCAAGAGGAATTTGAAATGTGGTAATCCAAATTGTAAGCCCATGTTGAATAATGATAGATATTGATACCTTTCCCATGGATGTTTCTTTGATACATGGTCATGGTTTTACCACATAAATCTTGTGTATTGTCTGAGTGATTGTTTTGTCTATATTGTAATTTTTCTTGCATTCAATTATGTTTTCAGGATCTTAAATACCAATATTATAGACGCCATCCTTCTCATCAACCAATGAAAACATCTACTTAAATTAAACAGTGAATAACTATCCATGACCCTGTGTACATCAAGTTTGGGTACGATTTCATATAAAAAGAAACAATCAATACTTACAGACCTATGATCTTAGAACTTGCTGGGGCATGAAGAGTCTTGTTCACATTCATTTATAAAGGATGCATACAAGATTTTGATAGAATAAATATTTGTCTCTTATACAGATCTCACATTCTTCTTAGCTCAAACATGAGATTTGGTGATCGATTCCACTCACGTGGAATACATATAGGATTTAATATCTTGTAACCTGCACACACTAGAAGTTATGGTTTGCCTCTTCTATATAACTCTGCACTTCCTACAAGAATTAATAAATTTACCTTTTTTCATAGTATTGGTAGAGGAAACAATAAAATGAGAGCGAATCAGAAAAAATTTCATACCATTCCTCTACAATCTTTCACACCATCTTACTTTACTCTTATCACATAGACACAACACTATAAATGAAAACAGGGAATCAAGAAATTACTCGAAAATTACTCGGAAATTATGAGCACTCCTAAAAGGAAATTTTTTATTACAAAACCATTCACATATGTTACATTCTAGTGTACAAATGGTCCCTTATATAATGATATGTGACCATAAAAACTATTTCATAATTAGGTATTTCCTTCAATCCAAATGCATAACTATCTCCATAACTCTCTCCAAAATATGTCCATGAATTTATCAGCAAATCTCCATCCCTAACTTCTCTCATTTCTCATCATGTCTAATTCATCATTACAAATCATTAGGCTGATAAGATCCCTTTATTGAAATCCCATGGGTTAATCAATCTTTTAATTATAAACTTTAATCTTATATGTAGGAATTAAAAATATCCATTAACTTTCTACAGGTTAAAAGTTGTCAAATAACCTGAAGCTTGTGGTTGTGGTTATGTTTGAGCATGGAGAGGGAAGAACAATACTATCCCTACCTTTTAAATTTTAACATTTAAAAGGTGTGAGGACCTTACCTTTTTACTATTAACTTTTAACATTTAAGAGGTATGAGGACCTTGGGGGTGGACGTGGCCTATGGTTACATTTGAGAACGTATGGCTAAGAATGAAAAAGAATATTTTTTATTTCAATTATGAAATAATTAATCCCTCTTAGTGTGGAAATGTTTAGGAGGACATGGAGAGGAGTGGGAAAAAATAACTTTTACTTTTTTTCTTTTATCTATGAAATAATTAAGCTTTGTGAGTGAAGAGTGGAAAAAAAAAGACTGGTAGAAAGATTTTGTGGACTAATAGGAAAGGAGTGAGAACCATAACAATTAGGGTGATCCAATGGTGAAGAGATTTATAAGAGTAAATAAAATGCAATTCATGTATGTTATAGCACAAAAAAATAGTTGATCATGAAAGGAGGAAACTGTCTTATAATGAGAGGAGAGACTCATTCTTCAATGGAGGAGAGATGAATTGTTCATGAGAGGACCTTCATCAAGAGAGGAGAACACCATTGGTGATTGCAAGAATGTAGACTTTTAATTCATGTATACAAAGAAGAATTAATTCTATGTTTAAATTTTTTTCTCTTTGAAATTAATGTAGTTTTTTCTCCCTCCATGCCTGCATATATTTCCAAAGAACCCTCTATATCATTTATTATGTTTACTTTCCATCGTCTCCTTTTGGATCAATGCATTTAATTTTATTCATCATTTATCATTTAGTTTATGATTGCAACCTGTTAGAATTGTCAATATGGAAACAAAATTCACAATATGATAAATAACAATCATACACATATAAACATATACAAAGATTTCATGTGGTTGACCCAAATGTTGGGCTACGTCCACCAAGAATAGTCGTCAATTCTCTTATTATTTGGATTATGGAGATTACATCAGATTTGCAAGTCTCTCATACACTCAGTCTCTCACAGTCCATTTTGCCTCTACAGGCTTACATGGATTTATACATTCACACATGAAACTGAATATTAAATGCAATCCCTATCCATAATCTAACTTGGTCTACTTGGTTGTAACCAACGCAGAATAATAGGATCCATAATCTGTTTTTATTAATTGGTTGTCACCAAATCCCAACAATCTCCACCTTGACAACAATTAACCTGATACCTTGCTTCTTCCTTCTGTTCATCACCTTTGCAGCAAGCCAAGAGAAGTTAAGCACCACTGCAGCTTCTCTAGTAAAACTGGTTTCATGTCTTGCCTATGTCACTTGCATGAATTTGGATTTCCTGAGGGGTCACTCCACCTCCAACATGTCATCCACAACTGTGTTGTGAAACATATTTAGTGATAGGTCTCTTCCTGTCCAAAACACCTGTAAAATATACATTATAGTTATCAGAGACCATCTTAGTGTAACCATTATAGGTGACATTTGTGCTTCTCATATGCTGAAGCACCCATTTCACTGCAACTCCTGAATCTGTCATGTTTTTGACAACATCATTAGCATGTGAAACATCTGGTCTTAACGATTTCATCACATACAACAGACCTCCTACTAAACTTACACGAGACATAACGTTTTCTTCTTTATAGATAGGCCCTATACTTGAAGAAAACTTATAATGGAAAGCAAGAGGGATAAAAACTAGTTTTACAATGTTCATACTGAACTCCAACCACAACTTACCATTACCATCTCTGTATACTTCCATGTCTACAACTTATTTTGCTGCTCCTTGACCCCTCGTCTGAATTGTCCTATCCACCTGAGTAATTTTATTTATAATTTTATCAATGCTTTGGCTTGCATCGAGCATACCATCAGCAAAGAACATCAAAACTATGAATGTACTATAAACCATATAGTCATTCCTACCCTTTGAAAAATTATGACTCACTATGACGGATTCAAACATCTTGTATGTTTGCCTGGGTACCAATAGGCCATACAATGAATTACCTAGCATGCAAACAAATTTACCGTTGCGATCTTGAATCAACCCTTTTGGTTGTTTCATACATGCAATATCTTTGTCAATGATGACCTTGTGAGAAGTAGGATCCCACACACAACATCCCTTTATACCATCATCATATCTTGTAGAGATATAAAACAAGCAAGAATTCAAAAACAAAGATTTTAAGTCTGGAACTGATTTACCTCTTACCAGTACCTGCAATTCTTTCTTGCTCTTATGACCTTGATGTTGTTGGACAATTGAGAGGGGGGGGGTGAATCAGTTGTCCCCGTGCTTAAACAATTATGCTTATTTTAAAATCTTTACAAGGCACTCAATGATGATCACAATAATGCAGGGAAATAAGCAATGGCACATTTAGCATCAGTCACATACATGAGAAACACAGAGACAGATATTTCCCGAGGAAACCCATACAGGGTAAAAACCTCTTTTTTATTTATATGATAAGTAATAGTTACATTCTTTATATTATCATACGTATGAGCACCGACTCATAATGAGGCTACAACCTCAGTTTTGCAAGCTGCTACTTACTAAGAGCACCAACTCTCTATTTTCTCTAGCACCCACTAGAAGGAAGCACCAACTCCCTAGTTTCTCTAGCACCAACTAGAAGGAAGCACCAACTGCTTGGTTTCTCTAGCACCAACTAGAAGGAAGCAACAACTCCCTATGTTCAAGCACCCACTTGAACCTCTGAGGACAATAGTCCTCCCTAGCTCCTCCCTACCACCCTATTTTATAAATCTTTGCTACGGAAACTCATTATAGTGATATAATGTTCAACAATGGCTTACTAGACTCATCACTTTTCTGCTGCATTCTGTTGCTCTATCTGTCTTACTTCCTTCCTGCACACATGACTTGCATTTTCTTTTCTTCTTCTTTTTATGCTCTGTGCACCATCTCCATTCACTGCAGAGTTCCTCTTTTGTTCAATTCAACTGCTGCACTCTCCTCCTTCTTCACACATGAATCACCTTCAACAACAACAACCACAACAAATCCAACAACAAAAACATATGCATCTCTTCTCTGTACCATGTACTTATAGCTTATGTGCACCTTGTGTATGCAATGCATGCAATACCTCTGCATACTCACACTGCGTCGATATCCTCCACCTCTTGAGTGCTCTGCCTGATCATCACAACTCTTCAGCTTCTTTGGTGGTTCCCTCCATGCGTCCAACATCGCTGTGTGTTATGCCGAGATTCCTTTTTCTCTCTGGCAGTTGAGACTCTTCATCTTCTCTGTTATAGTTGAGCTCACCCTCTCTGTTTCAGCTACAGGCTCCAACCCTCTTCCAGATGTCAATTGCCCCTATGAACTATCTTCATCCCATTGGAATATTCCCATAGACTCTTCAGCTCCTCTGGTAGAAAACATCAATGGTTTTTAGTAGTTACACTGTGAGGAGAAAGATTAGCCCTCCGATTATGCTCAAATTCACTTGCACCGTTGGATTAACTCTTAAGGGTATTGTCATTATTTACCCATTTTTCACTTTTGCAATTCGTAGATTCTGCAATGAGACATCTTGACTCTCCATGTCAAGAGATCCAAAAAGGAGCTTGGTTTCTCTAGCTCCCTCCTCTACGTGACCACAGGAGGTGACCACCGGTTATAGAGACAATTCACCTTTTCAGTATTTCGGCATTCATATGATCCAGTGTCTTGACACTCCCAGATGCGATCCCTGAAATTCTGAGGTCGAGCTCATCTGCACTAGGTCCTTCCTCCATGTGACCACACATGGTGACCACAGGCTGTGCTAAAAGGCACTTCGAACTCATGATCTTCATCGACCCTGATCTACATTCCACAATCTCAATGAATCAACAGTCCAGATATTTTTGTGATCTTTCATCTCGTTGTTCCTTAGATGGAGGTTCTCGTCACTCTAAGTCGCGATAGGCGAAACTTCGAGATGGAGCTCAGATCGACGGTCCACATTCTTGGTGAATTGACGGTTCATATCTTATCGTGAATTCACATCTCGCGATTCCTGTGATGGAGGTTCTCATCAGTCCAAGTCGCGATAGGCGAAGCTCCGAGATGGAGCTTAGATCAACGGTCCAGAATCCTTGGTGATCTGACGGTCAAGATCTTTTCGTGATCTCACGTATCGCGAGGTTGAACATGTCTTCTTGATCCAATGGTCCACGACTATCCTTACTGACGTGGTCTGCCATATTCACCTCCTGGATCTAATGGCCTAGATCACACCTTGATCCAACAGCTAGGACCATTTCACCATTTCGCATTTCACGATTTCGACACTTCGTGATTTCGCCTTCTTATGATGAAGGGTATCAAGCCTTCAAGTCTTGATCTACGAAACTCCAAAATGGAGTTAGACCAACATATTTCAACATTTCGCATTTCGCCTCTTCTTTCTCTTTAATGAACGTGCAGGTTCTCCCTGGTCCAATGATAGTCAGATCTTATGCTCAGATTTGACGCCTAAGATCTGTCCTCCTATTTTGCGCATTCTTCTTGTTTGAATTCTTATCTGACGGTCATCAGGGATTTGGGATGGGATCCAACGATCACTAATGCTCCTCCTCTTAAATTATCACTGCGTTGCTGATCATGCTGATCTTTGTCATCGTTGTTCTTGCCATCAATTCACACTCTGATCTTGCCATCGATGACAAGCTCACTTTGCCTGTTAAACCTACCAACAATCCTCTGCACTATCTCTTCTGAACTTATTGAGCTTGCTCTGCAGCGTCTTCCTAAAATACTTCTGATACTTCTTCTTGTACTCATGCCATCTTTGCTTCTGTACTTTCTATCAATGAAAAGCATATGCTGCCTGTTAAACATTTACCAACAATATCCCCCTTTGGCATTGATGGCAACTAAGGCACCCAAATTCTTTTCTCCCCCTTTGATATCAATGTCAAAGAGAACATGCTCCCCCTGAGCTATTGTAGTATTTTTAGGAGGTATCAGATATTCAATCAATCAATACAAAACTCCCCCTAACAGTATGAACTTGCTTAGATGTCAGATGGGATGACACCTAGCTTCTGTTGGAGATAATCAAATGGTGTCTTGGCTAGGGGTTTAGTAAAGATGTATGCTATCTGTTCTATGGAAGGGATATAATTCAACTGAACAACTCTGTTTGTGACTTGTGCTCTGTGAAAATGGTATTTTATTGGGATATGTTTAGTTTTGGAATGAAGAACAAGATTCTTGGAGACACTGATGGAACTAGTGTTATCACAATTAATTGTAATCGGATTAGTATAGTTTACCTTCAAATATGCAAGAGTTTGAATCATCCACAAGATCTGAGTACAACAAGTAGCAACAAAAATGTACTCTACTTTTGTAGTTGATAAGGAAATAGACCCATTTTTCTTACTAATCCATGCTACCAATGAGTATCCCAGGAAGAATGCACGTCCACTGGTGCTCTTTCTTTCATCTACACAATTTGCCCATTCTGCATCTAAATAAGCAGTTAACTGAAAATTCCGATTTCTAGGATACCACAGACCATAAGTCATTATTCCCTTCAAGTATTTGAAAATCCTTTTGACAGCTACCAAATGACTTTGTTTAGGAGCAGACTGATAACGACCTACCATTCCAACGACTTGAATTATATCAGGACGGGATGTTGTGATGTACAGAAGACTGCCTATCATTGATCAATATGTCCTTTGATCAACATTGAGTGAAATGTCATCTTTACTGAGCTTGCAACCAACCACCATGGGTGTACTAATAGGAGAGGAGTCCTACATCTGAAATTTCTTCAACATCTCTTTCAAGTATTTTTCTTGAAATATAAAAATTCCTGCAGAACTCTGTTTTACTTGTAAGCCAAGAAAATATGACAGTGCTCCTATCATGGACATCTCAAATTCTGTTTTCATAGAGTTAGCAAACCACTGGACAGATGATTCATTAGTACAGCCAAAAATAATATCATCTACATAAACCAAAACAACTAGTAAATTATCACCTTCTGACTTAATGTAAAGGTTACTGTCAACAATACCTTTCTTGAACCCTTTTTCTTGTAAAAATGTGTCCAGTCTATAATACCAAGTTCGTGGTGCTTGTTTTAGTCCATATAAGGCCTTCTTCAACTTACAAACATAATTAGGATTATCTGTCAATCAGAATCCTTCAGGTTGCTCCATATATACTTCTTCCTCTAGATCTCCATTAAGAAATGTTGACTTAACATCCATCTGATAAACTTTAAAGTTCTTATGACATGAATAAGAAATAAACATTCTGATAGCTTCCAATCTTTCCACTGGTGCAAAAGTTTCATCAAAGTCCTGACCTTCAACTTGTGCATACCCTTTACAGACCA